>CM075862.1:28690404-28692904 GCA_037975125.1 Latrodectus hesperus
TGATTTCATTTCTTCACTTATGTAAAAATTAACTTACTTAAAAGAAACATTTTATCTAATTAAGTCAACAGTATAAAAAGACTTTTTATATTTGAACACTTAGTATATTCTACAAAAATTTCTGTAAAACTTATCTTTTTCTTATATTTTATAGTATTTTTTTGAAAAATTTAGATGATTTATTTTTTTACTGTATAAAATTATCATAGAGAATTTTACATAAACTCATACCATAGTGGCTCATACCATTAGAAAAATATATAATATGTGGCAGAGAAATAAATTTATTTCTCTGCCACACAAATTTCAAAATTCAATTCTTACTTTAAAAATTCTTTTCCATCATATTCGTATACATTGAATGTATAAATTTTTAATTTACTCTGCAACTTCTTTTATCTCAAAGCAATAAAAGTGAATAACTCTCTTCAAATTTAAAAATTTCATCCAAAATTTTTTATAAAAGGAAAATATTTAGCTCGAAAAAAAGTAGTGCAAATTACCTCTTCGTAGTCATGCCACATGCGAGTTTGTAGCCACCGCCAAATAGCAGTGGGTGAAGCGCATGTCATGGCTGCCACCCACGTGGCTACAACAATCACTAATGCTTGACCACGACTTAATCTTCGTGAGAAAGGAAACACTATTCCTAACAAACGATCTCCTGAGATGATGATGAGAGAAAATACACTGGCTAACAAAAACGTAACTAAAAATATATAAAAACAAAATCGTATATAGTAAAATCCAAATACGTATCCTACATACAGATTTTATTTCCAATGAGCAGAATTATTTGCATTTTCAAATTTACAGTAATGTATGTGCAGTATTCATATATTAAGTAATTATAATTTCTTAATAGATTATTGAAATATGTCATTTCTATAAATTTGTTTTTATTTTATTATATTAATTAATAAAATTGGAGTCAAATATTTTGAACATTTTAAATAAAAAATAATATACAAAATGAATTATTTTTTCTGAAAATTCCCATTGTCTTGCTTGTTGGAAGGAAAAGCTGAGTAGGCATTCCCAATATTTTTCATTAAAATCAGTGATTTTTGAAAAGAATTCCTTCTAGATTTAACTGAATTATAGATACATAAATCTTTATTAAATTAAGGAGAGATCAAAGAAAAGTATAAAGAAATAATTTTGTGACATACATATATACATGCGAAGAGGTGCAGGCGAGCTCCGGACTCTAACTTAAGGTTGATAGGTTTGGAATGCTCATCCGTGCCCACGCGCCTCGTAATCTTGAGTCACGGTCAGGTGAAAAGGTCCCGTCTGATCTGGCAGCTTCCTTTCCACATCCATGCCACACTAGTGGAAGGAATTTGGAGGTCGCAGATTAATATGGACACATCCCCAATTTATTCCAGAAACCCACCAGAAATGTGGTCACCCTCTCAATGACGGCCCAGGACAAAATTTTGGGACATTCGTGTTTTAATGTATTTTTGTAAAGTACGCGTATAATAAAATGGAGGGCAAAATAAAAAATAATAAATTCGATGGGCATTTAAGTTTTTTAATATAATGCTTTAAAGAGAATTCAGACGGAATTGCTTACTTTGATTACACTTAAATTCTAAGCCATATAATTTTTAAAATGCGAAATATTTAACACGGCATATGGTAAAAAAGAAATCACTAATGATTTAAAAACAGAATAAGGTCTTAGTATCTCTGAATAATCAATTTGCCATTCCGAATGATATGCATGTCCGCAGGTCCATGAATTCTGATTGCAGCTCATGATATCAATATATCCTATGTGCAATGAGATAATTTTCAAATAAATGAGGATTATTATTCATGGTTTTCTTCCCTTTGTGAAAACACTTCTGGTGTCACAGAATGATTCGAAGGAAATAGAAACACCTGTCTGTTAAATTAGCACTCTAAGCAGGATATCAATATCGTGATGTCACTACCACAGAGAGATTTTGCAACATGATTTGGCTCAGCACCATACTGAAGGTAATACTCGTGAATTCCACACAGCTGGCAAAGAGAAGGAGGAATCCGACAGTCCAATTTTTCATGCACATGTAAGTATTTAACTGAACAAAAGCAACCTGAAAAATTCTTAAGCCATACCACAAAAAGCACCCCTAAACAGGAGCACCACTACCACCGAATTAAGCTGTTTGAATAATATTAACTAGAGTAAAAGTCTTTCATTTATCTCTCACCCTGCTTAAAATTGCTTATCTAACTGAAAGTTAATGTAACGTGACTATTTCCTCAATGAATGTTTTCCAGTTTACATTCCATTTGAGACGGTTAATATAATTATTTTGTTTAATGTGGTGATCTCTAATTTCTATGTGGCAACAATTCTTAGATATAGAAGAAGTGAGATCATGCAATACAGAGGAATGCATTATAACTCTAGTGCAAATAGGAATCATCTGGTGGGTTTTCTTGTGGTTTTTATAAGCCTTTCACATCAAGATATGCCGATTCTCTTCTATCAGATTATGGA
>CM075862.1:28697904-28865404 GCA_037975125.1 Latrodectus hesperus
CGCCCTCAATTGTGACAGAGCCTCTAGAACCGCAATTTCCAGACTAGCAAGCGGCCACACTAGGGGTCTCATGTATTTCGAAGGCACGAAATTCGTTGAGGTCTGCTCTAAATGTAAAAATGATCAGGCTTCTCCTAATCACATCCTGGACTGTTTGGGACTTTCCAGAGAGGATATATACTCGTCTCACCTTCTGGTCCTCGATTTCCTTAGGGTCAGCGGTCTGATGGACCTTGTCTGACTTTGTCAGACATTTGGAGGATAAGCCACAACAACAGTAATCATCAAAGTACATTAAGATTATTTTAATAAAAAATAAATTTTTGATTAAACTGTTATTATTTTTTAATGTAAAATTAAATATTTTAATTATTTTACAATAAATATTTACAAACTATGCGAAGAAAGAAAATAAATATATCTGTTAGTTCTAAATAGTTAACATTAACAAGCAAAATGCTTACCTTGATTCTGATCATGACAATCAAGATGGAGACATTGCCAAAGACTCCTAAAAGCATAATAGGCAAAAGGGCGAGAACTTTGAGGAAAATTATGTGAGTGGGTGATTTAATCCATAGATTAGTATGATTAGCGAAATCCCAGTTGCTCACATTGAAATCAGACTCTTGACTTTCGTACACGAAAGGTTTTAAAAGGGCCATGGCTTGATGCATTAATTATATATTATTCACTGATACTTGAAAACAATGCATGAACCTTATAAAAAATGATTGTTTCCATCGTAAAGTGTCAAATCAAAAATCCTCATTGCAGTTCACTGACATCTTTTGATTAGCTTTGGATGATGAGTCTGACAGCGGTTACTAAAGCACACCATTAGAAACAGACGGCTTCTGTTGCAACGAAAATTTGAGATAACGCTTCTAATCTCCGGATCGGGTTAGTTATCTTCATTTGATAATATTCTGTTTTAGAAATCCAACGTTCTTATTGGTCAAGAAGATAAAGAGGTATCAGGTAGACACGGTACATCGGGAGCAAATTGATGAAACAAAGGACTTCTTTTTTTAACATACCAAATATTGTATATAAATAAAGAAAACAATAACCGATACGAGGTGTACATTTCTACAAAAATCTTTTTATAAGAGCATTTCGAAAAGCTTCTTTCACCTTCTTTTTCAGTGTTCTAAAAATACTTTGATAACAGAAGGTCCTCTTGCTTATTTCGCCAAAGAATTTATCCAATATTTATTGCTCTTTGAAACTGCCACATTATCACAATTAATTTTAATTAGTGCTTAATATATAAATAAAACAGCAACGTATTTTTCTAAGTTAATCATACATTAACTTAGATTTTATGACACAATAATAAAGTTTATTTCTATTATTAATCTCCGTTTTATTATAGAAAGAAAAATATTTATCAATATATACTTTGGTATACAATGACCTACTTTAAGATTTTAATTTTTAAAAATACTTAACTGAGCAAAATGTTAAATGAATAAATAATAATAAAAAAATTAACTTGATATGTAAATAAAATATGAATAGATCTAAATATTTTAGCCGAAAAAAGAAATGAATTTACTTTATTAAAAAATTCTTCTTAATTTAAATCTGGTTCACAAATTTAGAATTTTTGGCAATGTGCAATCTAACTATGCACACATTCAGCAGTCTTTCTAAGTGAATGCAGATATTCTTCTAGAACAAACGAATGTTTTTTATTATTTTCTAGAGTTTAAAAATATTTAATAAAAGGTATTCAGCTAAAGAGAATGTAGATGTAGTAAAAAATATTTAATTTAATAAAACAATTCGAAAACATTTTATGTAAACATTAACGAAATTGTTTTCGGTAATTGATTTGAAAGGTCTGCTAGTGTAAAAGTAAACATACTTTATAAAAATTTGCATGGCTCTTAAAAATAAATAATTATTTTAATACATAATGGGGTGTTGAGAAATTTTAATAAATTTTATTTGATTTGATATGTCTATTTTATAATATAACCACATCATCTTTAAAGACACTCTGCATCACTAAACCGAAACCTTTCTTTAAGTGAGAATGTTTTATGAAATTTATTTTAACATTGTTTACAAATTATTTATAATAAATAATTAAAAATAGTTTATAGATTTTTGCACAAAATGAAAATTTACTAAAAGCTGTGACAAAAATTTATTTCTTGCCTCAAGTGTATTAATTTCAGAATGTGAAATACTTGTGTCCCATTTTACATATTTACAATTAAGAATTTCTTCCTAAAAATTAAAAAAAACGAGCTTCTAAGTTCGGTTATACCAAAATATTAATAAAGTGATATAGATTAAATCCACTGTTTTTAAGATAAGGAATAAAATTTAAGAATTGAGAGATAAAATGAATTTTTTTCGTTTATTTTCCTTCAATATTTTTTGGACGATTTATTGCATACCACAGTCTACAAACCAAAATTTGTCATAAGGCACTAGAATATGCAATGTACATAGCAGCATGCCTGTTCCTAGACTTGAATGAGATTCTTGTATAGACAATAGGGTGTGAAACATGGAAGCATCTGTGATAGATGATACATATTATGAAGCTTAGCCAAGAGTAAAAAAAAATTATTTTGAATTTGTGTCTAAACTTCATATTTAGCATGTTGTGACAAGTTCTCTACAAGATTAATAAAACATTATCCATTAAAAATGTCTTCATCATCCATGATGTTAGTTTCATTTCAAGTCTATATTGCCTTCTGAGTTGATGTTTCATAGATTATAATTGGTATTTACATGTTGAGATGGTTTGTTTTGGTTTGTTTGTCGCTCAACGGTCATCTTTTGCACACGAGGGCTAATTAGACTGGGACCTAGGGTTTAAAATGGATTCCGAACCACTACAAACAGTCAAATGTTAGGGTCACATTTTTAAGAGTGGAAATTCTAGGTCCATTCTCAGCCGCTGTTGAATAATGGCTGATAAATATTGTATCTGTGAACCCATGTATGTTTTTCAAAATGAACTGTATCCATATACTCTAATGGAAATCTATAAAAAATTCCAAACTCCCACCTTGTTAAATATGTATATTCACTTTACAGAAATGTCATACACACCTTTACATACTGAATTTAAGATTCACCAGTCAAGTAGTAGCATCACATTTTTCAAAGTGGAGAGCCCTAGGTTCAATCCCCCCACTGTTAAAGAATAGCAGATATGAAAAGGGTGAGAGGACTGTCTTGTATTTCTGGTAATCAGGTTGTTAAGAGTGGCAGGTACATTTTGCAATTCAGCATGCATTTCTTTCATAGTGCGTTATTGTTATCCTTTTATATTTGTGAAACAAATTGGTCAGAAATTTATAAAAAAGTCATCCTAGAAGTCCAAACAAGTCAATGCATAAAAAATATTCAAATGTCTCACAATAACAGTTTCCTCTATGCAAAGTAAAAACATTATTTCTTGTTCATCAAGATTATAAATCATATCTGGAAACTTTCAATGAAAAAAATCTGATTCTACTCAAAGAGTCAAAATAAACTTCAAAGTTCTTTGAATTGATTAGTCAATTTGGTAAAATTCTTAAAATGTACCTTCCAATTTATAAATGAAAATAAAAATTTCCTATTCTAATAATATTTTATCAATGATTTATATTATTTGTCTGATGACAGGTTTAAAACTTTAATTTCACATGCATTTATTAATATTTATTTCAACAAATGTATGCAGGATCCTAAATGCAAGCTTAAAACAATCAATGAAATAATAATGATTCCTATTATGCACTTTTAATATACATCATTAATTTTTAAAACCTACTCAAATTAGTGTCCTTTTTTCTCATTAAGTAATTTCTTAACGTTTATAATTAAAAATTTGTAATTAATGAAGAAATTTCAATTCAACATAGAAATATTTTTTCACTTAATTGTTTATTTAACCAAAAAATTAATAAGATTCTGATTTAACAAGCTTTAGATACATTACAGATTTTATTTTTGAACAGAAATTAAAACTAGATTAGCTAAATTGATCATAATAACTGAACAGTTGTATTTTAAGATTATATATAGTCTCTTTTTAATAAACAGAAAGTTTTAATAAATTTAATAAATACTAATGGTTCTTCATTTCATGGCACAAACAAATTTTCACAATTATTTTTAGAAGTTATTCAAAAACAAGCAAGTAATATTGTAGCTATAAAGTAGAGGAATATCCTAATAAAATATTACAATTCAAGAATGAATTTTCTTCCTTCAAAAGTGAGAAGATACTGGTATTAAGAATTTCTTAATAAATTTTAACTTATTATAAGTATTTTAAAGAATATTTACAATGACAAAATTATATGTATAGAAATAAGAGTATAATATATTCTGTCAAATTTCCTTTCAAAATCAAAAACTTCCAAATGAGTCTGATTTTTCTTAGGTTACTTTACACAAAAACGCGTTTTTTTTATATTTTTTTTAGTAAATTTATAAAACTATAAATCTAATAACCAACTTTTCAAGCTCTAATATCTTAAATCAGTGATGGCCAAATCTTGCTTACAATGACGATATAGTATTTTTAAGCTTTAATATTGTAAGAGAAAAAATAGCATTGGCAAAATCCCAACTATGAAACTTATCTGAACACAATATTTCACAAATATGTAACAAAAATTGGGCATTCAGAAAGCCAATAAATAGAAATCACATGCAAATGAAGATATAAAAACCTCATTTTAGTAACTTGTTGATTAAATTTCATAGACTCAAATAAAAGAAAAAGCAATTTATTTTATTTCATAAGATATTTTTTTCTCATAGTTCTAACAGTATTTTAGTGACTTAAAATCTTAGATTTTTAATCATATTTTATGTTGTTCATAATGCTCAGCTTCAATAGTTATACAAATTTTTAAAATATTTATTAAGTATTTATAAGGTATGTATTTAAAATAGGATTCTTCAGACATAATCTTATGTTATTTATCTTTCCTTTACTATTTTAAAGTAATTTAAATGTGCATTTTAGAAAATCAGTTCATTTATATCACTAAAAATAAAACAGACATTTTTTATTTTAACAACTACAAGTCTTCAACAAAGCAATAAATTTTATTAATTAGTAGCAAAGAGATTATAATACAGCTGCACCAGTCAGCAAATGAATCAGTGTACCATACCAGATGATAACAGTCAAATAGCTTTTCTTTCGAGTGAAAATATAAGTACAGCAAGCTCTTAAACACTGACATTATAAAATGTACAATCAGACTTCATACTTCAGTTACAAAAAAATAATGAATTTATAAAAATTATATAGATTTGGAAGACTAAATGAAAATAACACTTTTATTCATCAGATCTTTTCAGAGTCTTTGTGAACATTTCGCAGAATAACATAAGGTACTCCAAGTTCAAACCTGCAAGAAAATTACATGAATATTAAATCACATAATAATAGAAACAAAGAGAATAAATTAATAACTAAATATATGAATAGAAAATTTAATATACAGCAAAACTGAATTTATACATTAAAAATATTGTTTCATGTATGATGATATAAAATCTTTATAAAATTTAAAATAAAAAAATTGATGTAGCAAACATGTAAATAATAAAATGTAGGATAAAAATATGAAACAAAAATATGTAAAACAAAAAAGATTGATGCATGCAATGTTTAAATAATGCAATATACTCACTTTCTTGATTCTAATGTATACATATGTTCCTTTGAAAAATTAAATATTTTAAAAGAAATAATGCAATTACTGTAGAAAAGCACATGCAAATTTACTTAAGAAAAATATGCCAATGAACACATTTTCAAAAATAAGAAAGCATGCATTTATAATATATAATTTGAGTATGAAAAGGTAACAATTTCAGATAATTTGTCACTTAATAGTTTATGGTATTAAAGGATGTGTGTTCATGCCCATATTAATAAATATCCTTATAAAAAATAAAACCATGCTATCACCTAATGCAATATCATTTAATATTAGCATATTGAAATGTTATCAAAACTTTACAATCAAATGAATATTAAAAAACAATAAGCATATCAGAAGACAGTACTGATGGCTCATTTGAAGTAATAGGATGATTCAATATGAAAATTGTAGTGCAAAAATCCCACCATATTGATTGCAACAAATTATTTGTAGAATGAAGGAAATTAACAAAGCTGCATACATTCTATATTAAATATAATATACCAATGACAATAGTCAATTACTAAATATATCATAGCTACTTTTATAACATCAAGATCTCTTTCAACAGTTCACATTAACAAGTGGCTGTAAAATATAGTGTTCAAAGACATTCGAAAAATTTACATTACACATTAATTGCACAATTTTTAGACGAAATATGGTATCAAACCACAATAGAAACAGAAAACAAGCTAGCATAAAGTTCAGTAAGGAATTTCCTCTCTATCTTAAAAAAGATGATCAGACATTTTCATAGAGGTATTAAGATTCAAAATTTTATTTAGTTTTCTTTATTACCATGTTATAAATTTTTTATTGAGCAAAGAAATCGTCAAATTTATAGTCAACCTTTATCTATAGTTAATAGTTATTGATATATTTAAAAATAACTAAATAGCTAATTGTGCAACTATGTTATTACAGCAGATTAAAAAGTAGACCAAATTTGTTGTAACTTTAACATTTAAATAATTAATAGACACTCATGCCACTTAACATATTTTCTAATGGCTTATTTATGTATACTTTTACAAATAATATAAATATAAATATTCATCAAATCACAAACATATTTTAATTGCTTCGATTATTTTGGCAGATACCTCTCATCAACATGACCAACAAACTTCTTACAAATAAAAATGTAAGAAATAACAGTTTACTTGATTTGAGAGCTTCAAACAACCCAAAAACTAGGAATCGCTAACTGTACTTGCATATGAGAATCAAAGTTCAATTTCAATGAAGTTTAAAATGCTAATTTCCATAAATTTAAAGTATAAATAACACTAGGTTAAAAAGTATTTAAATAAAAGTTAATTCACAATAATAATAAAAATAATAAAATGTAATCAAAGTTAAAAATAAATATTTTAATTAGTGTTAAAAGCAAATAATAAAAAAGTACCTTACAATCCTCTTCCTGATAATAGGCTTTGAAAAAGTTATTTTTTTAAATTATTTATAGAATATAGAAGAAATAATTTTTAATATGATAATAATCTGTTTGAACTTTACCTATACTTTATGCAATTTATCAAGTTCACAATAAAAATATAAATACAAATTATTGTATTTTCCAGTATATACTCCTCAGATTATATTTTAAAAAAGTTCTGAATTTCGTTGTGTGCATTATACACAGCCACAAATAATCTGATAAAAAACATTCTTAATCAGAAAAGCTTACAATATAGTCTTAAAAGAAATGCCATTTATGTTTCATTACATAAATAACAGGTAGCACCATGACTTAACTTAATTTTTCAGCTATAGTCAGCATTATCCAATACCGTTCAAGAACGAATTCGGTGCTTTGGAATGATATTACAGTTCGAATTGGTTAGCCTTGTTTCACATTTTCACTTGACTTGTGAGTTGTTTCGCTCTGAAAACATTCTAATTCTCATATCCTCACATGGAAGCAAAAATTATTAAGTTAGAGTAAATTTTAAACTAAAAGTTATAGGAAAGGCAAAAAAATTGTGACAAAAGTATAAATGTAAGGTGAAAAACAAAGCATGCATGGTACAAAAGAAAGAATGTATCCAATGCACAGTTCGAAAATAATCCTTTTTTTATTTAATTATTAATGAAGTTAGATATATTTTAAAAATAGAATATATCTAACTTCATTTTAAACGTTATTAAAAACTAAAAATCGATAAGTTTTACTAGAACCTTCTTGGATCTAGATTGATGTTGCTTTCATCTCATTCATCGCACTTTCTGTTGAGGTAGATCCAAACAGATGTTTTTCATAACAGTTTTTTTTAATCATTACAATTTATTATATTTTAAAACATATGGTGTATTTTTTATTTTGTTTGGCACCAAAATATCAGCTGTATATATTTTTGACTATTTCTCTGAATAATTGCTGTGGATTAATATGCTGCTGGAAATTATGAGATGCTTTTTTGAACTTTTACTGGAAAAAGGTCTTGCGGATAATACGCTGAAGCAGATTAAATGCAAGAAAATAGGGTAATAAAAAGAATATGTTCACATTACTGTTAAAAAATGCCTTACAAATAAGGATAACTGTCTATTTAGTAATTTAAAAGTTAGATGAAAAAGATATAACAGAATGGTAAAAATATTAAGATTTACTTATAAAGATATGTAAAATATTCAATTACTATAATAAATGTTTAAGTAAAGTTAGAAAAAATATATGATCCACAATAACTTATATAAGTCAAAAGAGAATGTAATGTGGTAAAATTACATTATATATGAGAAATGTACAATAAAATGAAATAACAATGATTTACCTATCAGAAGGCCAAAATTTCATCACAGGAAGCTGTTCAGGTACAGTATCACATGCATCAAAATAAGCAAACAAAACACAAGCACTGTAAGATGTTATAGCAATCAATATATGCCACGCACCATGCAAATAGGGAAAATTTAGTTTAGACCAAACTTCACAAAACAGACGATCATTTATCCAACAGAGTAGAGCAGCAAGCCAAAGAAGTGCACACCGGTACCCTAATTTAACAACTCTTGGATGTTTACATCTGAAATACAAATTAAATATATAAGTTTCAAATAATAATTTATAGATCATAAAATTTAAAATGAATTATCAATGGAAACAGAAATTCTTTTCTAAATTTTTGAGCATAAACTCAAATTTAAAATTGAAATGGTGAATAATTGATAGATGCATCATTCTTTGTTTGCATAAAATATATTAAATAAAAATTGAATGTTTTGTCATGAGCAATTAAGAAAATGAAAGCAAAAAATATTTTAAAAAATTAGAAAAATTCCATATTACTGATTGTCATTCAAATACTGTTTATTATTTCTATAATTGCTTCGTTATGTTCACTGAAAATCAATCTTAAGCAATAAATTTGAAACACAAAAAATTCAAAAAAGTTTATTAAAATAAATACTCAAGGAAAAGAAGCTAATTAACGATGAGACTAATTTGCTTCATGTGATTTTGAAATTTAAAAATAAATTTCCAAATTGTAATTTGTTTTCAAGAGACAAAAATTAAACAGAAGCTATCAATATACTTAAGGTATATTTCACAAAATTTAGCATAAATGCATTTTTTACAGCATATTTGTTTTTCACACACAATACTAGGAAATAACTGTAAAAAAGGGATCTCTCAAATAACACAATTAAGATACAAAATAAAGTTTGGCTTGTTTATTATTCAACAGACATTTTTTTTCTCACACTGACTTAACAGACTAAGATCTACAAATTAAAATGGGTTATGGGTTCAGAATCATTACAAACACTATGTTCAAGGTGGGATTTGAACCAATAAACAGCTGAATAGAAGACCAGAGTGGTAACATTAGGCTGCCATCTCAGTTAAGATACAATATAATGTAATTATTAAGCTCATTTTTTTATATCGAAGGCAAGCACATAAACTTATTTAGCAATGTTTACAAAACAGTTTTCTTCTTGATTTTCTTATGAAAAAAATGCATTCATAAATCTATAATTAGTATTAAGAGAAAAGAAACAGAAAACTTAGGTTGATAAAATGTTGCAGATATAAAAACATGAAATTTTAAACACCATATATTTATGGAGTTTTTAAAAAAAATTTATGTTACAAGAAATAATGATGGCTATTTCTTTTTGGAACATCAAAAAGAAACAACATGCACTAAACAAGAACAACTTAATAAATTGGTCATCAACTTATTTCAATTTAATAAATACTTTACTATCAGAAACTTCAATGGAAAACACATTTAAGGATTAATTGTGTTTTTCCATTTTAAAATATTTTTATGTATATAAAAATGTTTAGAGTATAAAAAGAAACATAAATCCATTTAATTTACCTTCGTATTTCTACAATTAATAAAGCAGTTGCTGGAATTCCTAAGCCCATCAAAGCAAATGCATTTAATACTGGATGAATGCATGTTAGCAAAGTTGCACCACAACAAACGCCAGCCATAAGTACCTGAAATGTTTTCCTGAAAAGATAAAAAATAAAATTACATTCTTATTTAGAAAGTAATATAATACATAAAATTTCTGGAAGCAATAATATACGAGACAATAGTTTCTTGTATAAAATTAATAGTGAAATCTTATAGTCATTATACTATGAATTAAATATTAGATGATCATAATATAATGAAAAGAAACAAACTGATCAATGAATTAACACTACAAGTTAACTGTTATTTGTACTACAACCAATCAAAAGTATTTCACAATATATATATATATATATATATATATATATATATATATATATATATATTAAAGTTCATTTTTCAATATAATAAGACTAGAATACTTCCATATACAAATTTTTCCACTCAAAATGGACCAGGAGAGGTTAAATCTAAGTATTTATATAACAGTGAATGACTGCTTAAATTTTCGAAATTAAACTTAATGAAATCTATGCTTAAAATACACAGAGAATATATTTGGGATATCTTTAACATTTATATAACCTCTGTTTAAATATTCTTTTAATATGGTTAGATTTTTTTCTCCTAAATAAAATAGAAAAGAAAAGAAAAATTATAGAAAAAATTGACTAAAGATCACTTTTGTACAAACCTGAAAATGTATTCATAAGAATTCAAATATCTTTATTACTGATTACATAACTTAAAAATAGACTTGCTTGCAATTTTTAGAAGCTTTATCATTTCTTAACAAAATTTATCTATTTATAAAATTATGAAATCGTTTTCTTGACTAATAAATTTGTAGGTTGCTTAAGTCCAAGTAGTTTAGAATTTTTAAATGAATTATGGATATTTTTAAATATAAGATAAAAATATCTCACTAAAAAGAAAATGGAGTCAAAATTATACTTATAATCAAAATTATATCTAAATACATTGAATTTTTGACATGATCTTTTTAGATTACATTTTTAATTTCAATCTGTAAGTGAATGAATTGAATTTATTGAGTAATTTCTTTTCAAAGAAACAAGAAAATATCTTAATGTAACAAAACACAGTAAGATTTTTATTTTAATTTAGCCAGTAAATTTCTTAACATTTCTTCCATATATATATATATATATATATATATATATATATATATATATATATATATATATATATATATATATATATATATAAATTTTAATTAAAGGAATTAGTAGGGGAACCATAGGGAATTAGTCTTTCACTTTTCAGCTTATAATTTGGATAAGTTTTCAACTTGTAATGAAGAAATTTGACTCTCTAACTCATTATTTTTAGATAATGGCCATATTTTTAAATTCCTCATCTTAAATTGAAAATTATCAAAAAATACAAACATTTGAAAACAGTATGTCGCACTTGAAATTTTGACATCCAGTTTATCTATATTCAGCAATTACAAATGTTGTAAAAGATCTTGTTTTAAAGGAAACTGCTTAAATATACCTCAAGAATTAACGAAATATTTCCAAATATCAGAAAAAACTGGGTTTTCTTCATCAAATAATACTGTAACATCAAAAATATAATTTCCTATAACACATAAGGCTATTATTGGTTACCATAAAATGCTAATCCACTTCAAATAAGAGTATTATAGATGACTTAACACAGTTAGCGATTAGTTTTTTTCAGCAGGTTATGTATAACATTTTTAAATTCATGAATTTGTGGAAGACTAAACTTCATTTACAGGAGATAAGAACATGAGAAAAAAGTTTCTTTTCTACTTTTTGAGATTTTAATTTAATATCTTGATCAAAAGATTTCTTTACAGTTTTTTTAACTCCATTTCACATGTTTTTTTTTCAAACTTGCTTCAATGCATAATGTATAAATGTTAAAACTTTTAATTTTAAATCTTTGAATGCTTAGGTAACACATTATTAAGCTTAAAAAGTAATATATTTTAATTTTTTAACAGAAAAAATATTTTATTTGAATTATCAGTATCTTCTGTGCTTTGTTTAAGAAACAAAATATTCTAAGCTATCAGTAAAGCTATTAAATTAAGCAATCTTGCATAAATTTACACATGCATAAAGTTGGCAGGTCTGAAAATAAATTTGTAAAAGGAAGAACATTATTTGGAAATTTTTTACACACATTTTGAGTAGCAAAAAGAAAACTGGTAAATAGCATACTTTTTTATGTAACAATCAATGAGACTTTCATAAGAGATGTAAGGTATATTAAATATTAAAATATACATTAAGTTACAGTATGATAATTAGAACTGAAAATGAAGAATAATTTTGACATTTAACAGGAGCAAGAAACATTAATAATTCACTATTTTAAATTCCTGACAGTAATTATTTTAGTTTTAATTACATAAAAGTATACTTAATATTCAATGACAATCAAAGGAAAATATATTTACAGAAAAAGAAAATGTTTTTTAATTTTATTGATTTTTTGCTTAAAAATAAATAAGGTCTCAAAAGTCATTTACAATATTATTTTTACTAACACAAAATGTGGAAATCTTGCACTTTAAAGCTTACCTATCTTTTATCCCAAACATGAAATAACGTCTCGGCAGCCACATAGCAAATGCTGCCAGTAACAACCATAGTATGGCAACTTCATCAAGTAGTTGTCCAACAAGACTGAGAGTTGCATGAAAATATGCTGAGGCCAAACCAATTGTTAAAAGCAGAGCCCATATTAGGTACACACCACGATTAACATATAAAGCATATTCTCTAAAGAGTCCAGTTAATAAAGGTGGAAAAACAAAGAAAAGAACATTGCTAACCTAAAAAATATATATCGTTTAAATTCAATTAATTTCAAGAACAATCAAAATTCAATCATAAGACATGTAATGTTGAAATATTACACTTAAAGATTTATTGGAAATCAAAGGAATGACTTATGTAGTCATTTTTTACACTTATTAATTCACTGAATCAGAGATAATAATTTAAAAATAATTCTAAACTTCTTCAAACAAATACACCCAAGGTGAAAATCAAATCCACAAACCCTTGAATAAAACTATTTAATGTGATAACTACTTAACTGCCAGTTCAGCAAGAATAAAAGGATCAATCAATCAAATCATAACACATAATTATGGCATTTATAGATTAAATTAAAGCGAAGACATATTTTAAAAATGAAATGTATATTTTCATTTATAAGCAATTATCAAAACACACACAATCAAAAAAATGCATTAAAATAAATGTTTTGGCATACAAAATATTAAAACAGAAAAAAATTGCTTACTTAAATATTAACCATTCACAGCTCTGATTTTTTATGTTTTTAATTCAAATGCAACCTATTACAGATTTTCCAAAAAATGCAGTCAAAGAACAAAAATGATAGAATGTTTCATTTCAATATTCAAGATATTGATATAAATAAAATTAATATCACTATAGTAATTCAAGGATTTTTAACATAAATTTGATTAAACACCTCTTAAAAACATTTTTATATTCCAGTATATATTTTAATATTTCTGAAATAATAATAAAATGGGTAAAGTTCATTAAATATAGCATTAAAACTAAGCATTTTAAAATAAAAAATAGAAATTCTATAAATACATTCAATATAGGTAAGAAAATATTAAATTATCCTTTAATAATAACATCTCCTTATTTCTCTAACCTTTAAAACAGAATCTATATTTAAAACAATTTTAAATATTGATAGAGAACAAGGCTTTAATGAACAAAATTGGGAAATGCATGCATAAATTACTTTAGAAGTAAAAACAAATTTATAATTAGAAAAAAAAAACACATAAAAATATTTTGTATTTTCAAAATATATAAAGGTAAGATCAACCAACATTAATAAGTTATTTTCATTTTAAAAATATCTCCACTAATACTTAAAAAAAACATTTTTTATTAGTATTTCTTATTTGAAACATTTTCATTTCTCAAATTAATTTGAAAAAGAATGTGAATACATAATAAGTATATTTATCTTTCTCGTTAACTTAGTGATTAGAAAATTCAAAATCCTAATTATTTTCCTATTAGAGTTTAATTCTAAAAGAAAATTTTTGTCAAAACAATGCAAGTTTCATTTTCAATAAACAAAATCAAAAATAATTTAAATTGGAATCTTCAGAAGAAAAACAAACATAATTAGTCACTGAAAAATATTACACATACTGTATTAACAAATTCTGCTATTACTGGTGATACTAAATAGTTTCCTTCACACCAATCAACTGGAGAAGTTCCTCGATGCAATGGCCAAGGAGAATGCATTTTTAATTGTTCAAAAAAGTCTGTAAAAACAGATAAGTTTTTTTTAAATTTCTAATGGCAAAGTATATGAATGATGAGCAATATATACAAATAGGAAAAGAAAAAAAGGTCCTTGTCATAATCAAGTTGTGTCAAAATAAATTTACTTAAAAAGTAAATAAAAAAATTTGTAAAAAGTAAATTTATGCACAGTTTTAATAATATTAAATAGAGACGCTTCAACTTCTAGTTTCAAAGGAAATGCACATTTTTCAATTGAAATTTTTAAAAAATATTCATTAAAAATACTGATTGAAATTAACACCAATTAGTATTTTCCATACAATCAATATAGTAAGAAATATTTCTAAGTTCCATTACTTATATAATATAGAAACAACAGTGCAATAGAAAGGACGAATATGAAAGAATTGTTTTTTTTTCTTTTCTAGAAAGACATTTTTTTATCAGGCTTGTAACAATATTTTGTCTAAACTTAATATAAAACTTCATATAGGCAAAATTGCACTGTAATCATTTAAGTCACCGAAACATAGAAATAATATTTGAAAAATATCCAACATTCTCAGCAAAATCAAGAGTGTTAATTTGGAAAATTTAAAAGGATATTTTTTTAGCATATTTTGTAATTTTAAAAACATATCCATGTAAAAAATATTTTTAAAGGTGTTTCTAGTAAAATTAAAAATTTAAGTTAAAGATCAAAATCAAAGTTATTAAAGATCAAGATAAAATGTATTTTAATGATATATTAAAAAATGAGAATCATATTAGATTTGATCTGAGGTTTGATTTTTCAAGGCTAACAAAAGAATAGAAAGTAAAAATAATTTTAAAAATGATTCTCAGGAGGAGATATACATAGCCAAGATATTCATGAAACAACATTTACTGATGAACACATTAAATTTATTTATTGAAATTATTTTAACTGATTCTATAGTTTGAAAAATGCCATGTCATTTTATTATATTAAAATGCCTACAGCTCACCTTTTGAGAAAAGAACTTGATTATTTATACACAGAAATTGAAAGAAAAAAAAAAGATTAACTTCCTGATGAAATATTGAAAAAAACTGTCTTATTGGAATGTTCTTTATAATAAGATTTCTTTATACATGTTATTCTTTGCATAGCATACAATAATAACTTAATTAAATAAATTTAAAGAAAAATATTTCTTTGCTGAAAGATTTCTACAACACACAACATTAGTATCCTGTTTTAGAGAATTTGTATATTCTTGAAGACTTAAAATATTTATCTGGAAGAAGCTGTTAGTTGTTTTGGTTCTGTCATGACTATATACAATTAAATTGAAATCAAAAAGCCATTACAAATAATTCTTTATGTGTTATTAATGCTTAGGAGTTTTTCAGAGTTTCTCTTTTAATGTTTGGAACTTTTGAATCTAAAATTATGCAAAACTTTGATGACTTATATTTCATTGTCATTGGTCTTAGCATGCATTTTTTTGTTTTAAAACACTACATATAAATAATATTTTTAGAATGTGAACACATTGATAATGTTTTAATTAATTAGAATATCACATTTTTCAGTCTCTTTGAACATTGCTATCAGATTCTCTTATAAGAAAACAGATTATATTTTTCAACAGATTTTTACATATTATTTTCAATGTTAGAAATAAAGATATGTTATTTAAAATTTAGATAGAATCTTAAACACCAATAAATATATTTCTACACAAATACATACTTTACATGCTCTTAAAAATACATTAATATAAGACATTTGTTAAGATATGAATACATCTTAAATTTTAACATGTTTCATGAGTTTTTCTGTTTCACTGTTTTCATTTTAACTGAATATTTTCTAATTTTAATAAACTTATTTCCAACTCCAGTAGTTTGCTTTATCCATTTGTTAATATGATTCAGAATTTTAAAATGCATTTTCTAGTGTTAAAAGCATTTTATATGAATACACATCTCAGCCACTTGTAGTTAAAATTGATTCTGATTATGAAAAATATCTAAAATTTTAAGGAGTTAACTTAAATTTAATCAAATAAGCACTTGGACCACTTTCTAAAATAACCTAGAAAGTCTTGGATCTGCAAAAATGCAATTGAAATGTATTAATTCTAAGCATCAAAATACTTAATTAGATTTAATCTAAAATGATCAACTCAATTATCATCTATTATTTCTGTATAGGCAACAAGATTACAAATAGTTATTATTATTGACTTCTGTTTCAAAATAATCCCACAAGAAACTTCGAATTTCTTCTAGGATTTTATTTTTTGTTGGGTACTGAAATTAATATTTCAGTTTTTGAAATAAGTTAAACTAGTAAAATAACATGAAAAAAAATGTAAAATGTTTTTAGGAAACAAGGAAGATAATTATCAGTTATAAGCCTTTCTTACTACAAATTACATGAAATGCATATAATATAAAGTTTTAATTTATCCAAAGTATAAATTTGATTACTTAAATTTTAAAATGCTTATTAAATGGTCAATTTAGTTAAGTATTAGCCTTTTCAAAAGATCCAATCATAAAATAATATAATAGATAATTTGATACCTGAAAATAAACAAATTCTAGAAATAATCAAATCTGAAAATTATTTTATTTTGACCACCAGTAAATATTTATATACCAGAGATGCGACTTTAAAAAAATTGGCAAGATTTCAAATTTAAAATAAAAATATTTTTTCTATGCAGTTTTATAATATTACTTAGTTTTTAACATTAGAATAGAATTTTACGATTTTTTCTTGTATTTTACTATCAAAAGATAATTAAAATAAATGTCTGGAATTAGGGAACCTCATGTTGATAAAAAATTTGATTGAAACATGATTTCCTTCATTCACAATAAAATTCTGATCAAAAATCTCAAGAGAAGCTTGGTAATTTTTTAATTATGATGTAATTTGAATTATGACAAATTATTTTTATTTATTAAAATTTATCTAAGCATAAGCTTAGAAACAAAATTTACTGAAAATTAAAATATTCTGTGAACACAAAAATAAAATGTTCTCATTATGTAAAAAATTTGTTTCAAGGCAAAAGTCAGATAGATTATCATACATATTTTGTCTTATATCCTTATTAAAAGAATGTTCCTTTTAATATCCTTATTAAAAGAGTGTTTACTACTGGTAAGTTTAAACTAAATATCTCAAAGTGAGCAATATAAAGATTTATGACACAGCTATTACAGAGATAAGTTAATTATCAGTATGAGGCAGAAAAAACTCTTAGCTATCAATTCATAAAGAACCAATATATTTTAGCAAAATGAATTGTCATTTTTTATTTATCAATAAAAATATTAAGTAATCCTTTTTAATTGAAATAACAGCAAATTTGAGTAATTTTATAAGAATGTTAAGGCTTGATTTCATAGTATTTAAACTGCGTTCTTTATTATTAGATAATTAAAAAAAATTTTAATATAAAATCAAATAATTAAAATAAAATTCTAAATCAAAATACATGTATAATAAATATGTAAAATAAAAATACATAAATAAAATTGTATAAAAATATAGAAAGAGAAGAATTTGAAAAATATTTTTCGATTTTACAATGAAATAAAATAATACGCAGATATTGATTATGTAACTTTTCATATACATAATACAAATATTCTAAATAATGAACAAATTAAAAACACTAAGGAATTTCATTTTAATCACACATTACTCTATGATTTAAATATATATATATATATATATATATATATATATATATATATATATATATATATATATAGAATATAATTTCAATTTAAAAATAAATATGTATAATTTTTTATGCATTTGAAAGCAAATTCGAAACATTAGTTTATATCTTAATAATCATGTGTGTTTATTAGTATTTATAATTTAATTATTATGTGCCATAGTGATAGTCAATCATCAATGCATTCAAATATACATAAGCAATCGCCAATTAATAAACACTCGAAAATGTATGTTACAAAAGAAAAGTAATTTCAAATAGCAATTTATATAATTATACTCACTCATTGCTTTTAAAATTCTTGCACGAACGTAAACTTTTATTAATTAGACTGACTCTCATTAATTAATATTATATAAAATTAATAACTTTCAATAATAGCGATAAATGTTTTTAAAATTAATCACTGAATAATAAAACAAAATTAATAGGTTATAAACTGATATATTTCAGTTATTAATTAAATACAATTATCACTACTTTTATGTCAAATCATTATGCGATCATTAACCAAGTTAATGTACTTTCAATTATTGTATTAACTACATTAATTCCGTGACACTAAAGTGTTTAAAATACAATAATAGTTCTCAGAGATAGGAACAAGAGGAAGGACACTAGAGGAAAATAATAATTTAAGCACTTGGAAGAGTAATGATGTTTGACAGGAAGGAAGAAAAATAAGACGTATGATTCATCAGCTGTTGGTCAATACATTACCATTTGCAGAGTCAAAGGATAATCCTTTTTTAATTTAAGTCAAATATAAAGGTGTGTAAGCAGAAGATCTAAAATTATTTTTCTAAAAGTAGAAATGTCACGAATTATACAAAATCAGAAAATCCAAAATTCAAATTAAGATATCAAAACAATAGCACGCACAAAAACAGAAGCAGAACACACTACTAATCTTGTTCGTGTTGCCATGCATAGAATATCACAATTTGTGAAATTCATGTTGATTGGTTAACCTATAAACAAAGAAACTAGTATCAGTTAAATAAAATAAAATAAAATAATTTATAAAAATTCAAAAACTTTAATATTATAAATATGAAAAATTATCATTTTTCACTCTAAAACTACCTAACAAAACCCAAAATTTACTGAATAAGCTTTGTAAAATTTCCCGAGTTATAAAAACTGCTATGTATTTATGTAAAATTTATTCATGCTTTTATTTTTTTAATAAAAAAAGAAGAGAGAACCTTATTGTGTCTCTTCAGTGAAATTTTACATTTCATTATGTTCAATTAGAGAAATATGGAATCCAATATTTTAAGGAAATAAATTATATATTGTTCATATGAATTCAAGAATTCATTCGCTAATATAATTTATTCGTTCGATATAATATTTCTCTTGAATCCACCAAAGTTTTGACGACTAATATTTGACATGACTCAAAATTTTATTTTTCTTTGAAATTAAATTGCGATTTTGATAGCTCTTATAGAGTTAGAATACGTTTATAATTTTGCTCCTTTAAATTATATTGCCCAAATCATCTTTGAAAACTTAAAATTGTTCTTATGCGTAACAGATTTTAACTTCAGACTTAAAAATTTTTAATTTCACCACATGCAATGTTTTCCTTTTTCAAGTGGAATCTTTTTTCATCTACAGCTGAATGCAAAAACGGGGATTATGTTTCTGCTTTAAGCCTCATAATTTTCCGTGGTCTTCAAAAAGATAAAAGCCATTGATACTCCAGCACAGTCTGTAAATACATCTACAGACTATGGTGGAGACTATGTATATGCATATATATATATATATATATATATATATATATATATATATATATATATATATATATAGTGTGTGTGTGTGTGTGTGTGTGTGTGTGTGTGTGTGTGTGTGTGTGTGTGTGTGTGTGTGTGTGTGTGTGTGTGTGTGTGTGTGTGTGTGTGTGCATTTCATTTCTACTCATTTCATTTAAAAGCAGTAGTTCTCTCCTGAATTGTATACTAGACACCATTTCTCAAATAATAATGCTACAGTCATCATGATCCAAACAGCCACGAAAATTTATACAACATCCTTGAGATATACAGACATTTAACTGGATATCGATTTGTCACTTAGATATCCACACAATATCCGAATATCTAAGGTATACCCAACATATCCAAAGGATCCAGCGAATGGATATCCTGCAGATATTTGAATTATTGGGTTATCTAAAATACCCAAGATATATATCTTGGATATTTTAGATAACCCTTAGTGTCGCGACGGTTGAAAAAGTTTTTTATAATGGAAAAGGATTTTTAAGTTTAGGAGAATGGTAAGCAGTTTTTTTTTGAATATTATTATAAGTGTTCAAGGCAAATCGAGTGTTCGAGGAATGTTCAGAATTTTTTTCGAATACCACCAGAATGTCCAACATGGACACAAAAGCAGATTATGGTGCGAAATGGCACCGGATTCTTATTTTGTCAATGCTGAAAATCTATGTTGCCAAATGTGAAAAAAAGTTCAGTGTTCTTCATAATATGTAAGGTTTAAAATTAAAAACTCGTAATGTAGATTTCACGTCAAAATGCTCAAAATACATTAATTGTATACGTTTTACTGCACATAAAGGGAGGGGGCGTGATCAAAATTATGATTAAAAACTAGGCCGCAAATAATGAAACGTTGATATGGTGTATAGTTGTGTGACAACAATAAAATAATTTATAGTGAAATTAGATTGCCAAACATATAGCATAGGGTTTAGTGTGGATGATGATAAAATCACTAGTTAGGTAGTCATAGTTTATGGGCATAACCGCTGCCATGCGCCACGGTATGGAATCAGAGAAGCTTTGGATGCATTCTTAGCCTCTCTGATTCCATGTTTCCACAAACTCACACATATCTGTTTATGCTGTTTCCACAAACTCACACATACTGCCAAAGTTGATTTAGTGTAACAGTGGGCGAGTGTCTTGATCATTTGATACATAAGTACGGACTGCAACAGTTAAAATGTTTTCAATTAACAATACATAGACAAAACATGTAGGCCAAAGAAATAATCAAATCTTGGGTAAAATAGAACACTTGATATCAGCCATATTATAAGAGTATACACATTATTCTCTTATAATATGGCTGATATCTGGGATCACCATGGACTACTGGTACGATAGCACTCTTCAGAGCGAAAGGTCTCAGGTTCAAATGCCGTCATTGCTAAACAAAGGTTGATGGATGTTGCGCTTTTGCCTTTTGAATGGAATCTGTCGAGGTAGGAATTTTCCGGGTTTTTATCCTTACTATAAGTGAATACCGCCAACTATCTATAAAAAGCCTACCCCCAAACATTATATACGACGGTAATATATGCTCTCGATGTTAAAATGCCTTACAATCGTGGTTAGACAGTCCAACACATGGTGTAAAATATGGCTGATAGCATTCGCTAAAAGTATAATTGCAGCACAGATTCCAGAACCTCAAAAATGTAATGTTGGCTGTCCAGTGTACCAGTAATGCTTACTAGAGGGATTCGATAGTGAAATTCAATATCACTTTAAATTATTATACTGGGTACTGGACCCATGTGGTGATGCATAATGTAACAGTTTAGCAGTCCTAATGACCACAGTGTCTCCAGACTTGAATTCAACCATCGTGGTTTTCTTGCAAGCAGAAGCTGGATTATTCAATAAAGCTATTATTGTTGCATTTCGTTGTCAAGTGCGACGTTCAAGCGCTTGTGGATTTGATACAAGGATATACGAAGTCTTAAAGACGTTTCTCTCAGAAGAAAATGACGTAAATGGTTATTGTTGCACCAACATATTTTTTTCCACTTGGAGGAAGCAACCGAATGAGAGTTTCTTAATTTAAAAGCAGAGATCAATACTTGATTTACTAAATAGAGGTAGGTTATTATTTAATTTAGAGGACATTGATTCCCGACCAATTTAATGTGCGCCATCCGTTTTTAGCGAGCACTATGGACGGTCGTTTAAGCCTGGATTCAAACTCACTACCTCCTTATAATGAGAACGACACTCTATCCACCAGGCTAGTGAGCCTTCAGTCTCAAACCGAATGTACTTCATCACTTCATAAAGTATCTTATTTTTTCTTTTCACAAAATTATATATATATATCCGGATACTGCCAAGTACTAAGTGTTTCACGACACACTAAAAGCAATTCACAATTTTCTTGATTTTTTTTAATTTGAATTTTTAACACCGAGATATCGATATACATTAAGAGTCTCTTATTTTTTGTATTAGCTGCAAAAGCATGTGTTTGCCATTGTTCATTTATTAGTCCTTGAAAAATTTCTTTATTAAAATTTCTTTATAAAATTATTTCTTTATAGAAACTTATTAAAGTTAAACTTTTTGATGGAATATATGCAGATTAATATTTATTATTTTAATATATTTATGGAAAGAATACTTTATTACATTAATAGATTTTCTCTAAGAAAACAAACAATGTGATAACAATATTATTTCCTCAAAAATTTTATAAATTTGAATATATATATATATATATATATATATATATATATATATATATATATATATATATATATATATATATATATATATATATATATATATATATATATATATATATATATATATATATCTGTTAACTTATCCTGATAAACACTATCATCATAATGTTTCTTATATATTAATATAATTATATAATAATTTTTTAGATATTGCTATACATGCATATATATATAAATATTATAGGCTGTTAAATGTGTTACAACATAACGTAAATTATGACATAAAGTTTTATGTTATAAAGAACCTTTTTTTATTTTCCTTGACTGCATGTGTAAATATACTATACACTTTGTTTTTTGTCAAAAAAATTAAATCGTTGTATTTTAAGTGATTAATATTTATCGGTCTATAATATTAATCCTTATTGAGAAACATACTATATTTTATTCACGGAAAGCAATTATTCAAAAAATATTAGGAGATCATAGGATTTTTTAAGAAAATTTCGTAAATATTTATTATGATAGCTGTCGTTAAATTAAATATCCTTTGTTTAAAGCGAAGAAGTATAAACAAAAGTAGAAAACTTCATATGTAACACACACACACACACACACACACACACACACACACACACACACACACACACACAACACACACACACACACACACACACACACACACACACACACACACACACACACACACACACACACACACACACACACACACACACACACACACACACACACACACACACACACACACACACACAAAATGACAGTCAATAAATGAAATTATTGAGCTTATTTTTTATTATAAAAATTTTCTTTAAAAAAAGCAGGCTTGATGAATTTAACTTGACAATTATTCGTTTGACGTAATATTTTACAATAAGTGTAACTGATGCTGTTTGAAGCATTGGATTTTATTCCATGATTTTGAGGCGTGGAATAAGTTTAAAAAACAGGAAATGTGCAGATGCCGACATGTAAAAATTGTCCACGTGATACCATGTGAAATTATGAATGATGCATCTTACTTACAACTCATCTTGAGATAGAAATAGCATCTTTATTCGACCAATGTATCTTTATTTGTTATTCTGGTATAAGTGAAACAAGACAAAGAATGTTAAAGAATCCGCAATTTCCTCAGAAATGAAACATTAATCCCGTATTTTTATTTATCTATAACCAACTACACAACATATCCATTAAAACTACAGTATGCAGGTATTTTAGCGGCTTGAACGAACCACACATTATTTTAAATATTTTGAATCACATACAATGAATATTTTTTATATCCTTTAATTTTAATCAGTGTGCTTTTCTGAAGAATTTCTCCCATTTTTATGACTGTAAAGTTCCCATGTTGTTTTTTGTATCATTTTTTCTGTATTGAGGTTTTTTAAAAGTGTAATCTTTATTTTAAAATGTTGCACACTGTTGAATGACTGTTATCTTAATTTTTTAATTGTTTTTGTAATTTTTGGCTAATTTAGATAAATTGACCAATAAATGAGAAATCAAGAAATGGTTGAAGCTGCTGATATTAAAATAATCTTAATTTTCAGAAACAGCAATTAAATTCTTACATCTGTCTTCTTATTTATTTCTAGGCAATATTTTATGCTTCCCAAACTTTAAAGAATTTTGTGCTATTAAAATAAAGAAATTTTAATTTTGAGAAATGATTGAAAATGTGCAATCAAATAAGTTTTTATTTCTTATAACAAAAATAAGTACTGTTTTATTTTACAAATTAACACTTAGAAATAAAATTCTAAGAAAATCAATAATAAAAAATGCGTAAATTTTAATCAAATTAGAAACTCATCAAATACCTAACTTGAAAAAAAAACTTTAATAAATTTTATTTTAAATGTTAAAATTCTTTTCGAAAATTTATTAACATCCATTTTTTAAATGCTGATGATGTTGTCTCATAAAATATCCGAATTTATTATTTTTTTAAAAAAATATTTCTACAAAGTATATATATAATTAAGGACTTGAAAATATTTTCTAATTTTAATCAGTAACTTATGCGTTCTTGAAAACATTAGTTCTTCATTAATTTTGCTTGATTTTTCTTAAAATTAATTTCAATGCAAATATTGAAAAAAAATAAATGCTGTATTGGTATATTTTATTTCATTATATTAAAAGGTATCATAAAAAGAATACTTTAAGTAGGATATATAGAAACTTCCATTGGTTAAATATATCAAATTGAAATAAGAAATATTTCCCATTACTGTAGTTTATTTCCTAATCAAAAACATTTAGCCATCAAAATGTACGCTAGGCAGAAAATTCCCGATTCATTTTATGTTGAACTATATATTTGTAGCACAAAAAAAAAAAAAAAAAAAAAAACTGCAATCCTAGTCATCTAATGTTAAAGAAATAATTGTTACGAAGTAGGAATAATGGCGCCATTACCATTCCATGCACAATGTCGTTTTTGGGTTTTTGTGCAATAATGTGTTTAAGAGATCACAGTTTGCTTGAAAAATCTATCATCAAAAGTCTAAAAACATTTATGATTCTTCTCATTTATTGATCCGAATTAAGAAACTTAGATAAGGTATGTAACGACCAATGGTTATTACCAATTTCCAATTTTCCATTTCGAAAGTATATAGTTAAGCCAAGGTAGATTAATCCACGTTTCTAATACATACTCCATCAAATGAGAACCAGAAAGTCAACATAATAGTGTATATAAATATTATGAACAAAAATCCAGCAGCAAAGATAATTGTAATTAAATTTAGTTAAAAAATATATGTTTTCAGATAAAAATTTAACCAGAGAAATTTGATTGCTGGTATAATTTAAAGAGTGATCAAGATCATTTAACGAGCTATATAGATTCAGCACACTGATTGCAAAGTTGCACGGACCATTCATAATTCATAAAATCATGACCATGTATGTTATTAATCGATACCAATCTACCCAAGTCTTTTTTTAAAACCATTAACAAAAAGAACATCATTACAGAATGGATATCAGGTATTGCTTCCTCTCCCAATTGTAAGTGGTCTAAATCTTTTTCCCCTTCACTTCCCTGCAGAATTAAGAACCACTGGTTCTACACTGACTTCAAAATTACGCAATTCTTAACTGGACATGGAAAATTCAACAGCTACATACACCGTTTCCACATTAAAAACAGTGACGTGTGCATGTGCAACTCCGGGATTAATGCAAATGTATTTCACAAGATATGCGTGACTTAATAAATTCTATGCCATCACTTTTTATTTTGCTAAATGTGTCATAGTAACCTACAGAAACTACCCTAAAGATTCCTTTTGTTACTACTACTTATTAAAATGTTTTTTTCTGAACTTTTCATCAAGGACTTATTCACTCAAATATAATATGCATTAACACTCTAACTTTTATCGTCATTAATTAATGTTTTTCAAGGTGAATACATGTTTTATAACACGGTATATTATAATGTGTATGATCATCAGATATACAAATTGATCAAGCCTTCTATCATTAAAAAAGTTATAATTTCAAATCATTTTCATGAGATGACGATTGATACCTTAATTAGCAAGCTTTACGAATATCTAATAAGTTTAAATCTTATTACTTTATTATTTCTGATTGAATTAAAGAAAAATCTATTTTTCTATCAATTATTGTTAGTCCAGACATAGTGCAACAAAGTAAGAAAATAGGTTGCCTATAATTCTACTTTTCAAATGTATTGCTTATAAATAGTAATGCGCGGGACTCTGGCCCCTTTACTAATAATTAAATTTTTCATGAAGTAGCGTTTCAGTTGAGTACGTCATATTCAAAAAAATAAATGTTCCAAATATATTAAATTTTTTCCATGCAATTTTTTGTATGAATTATTTGTTATTTATAAACTGGATCGTATATTTAACTTGGATGATATTGGAATAAGTGTAGTAGTTGGACATCCTATGAAGAGATTAAAATGATTTTTACTAAAACAACGCTATCTATAAACAAAATTGTTTAATTTGGATTGCTGTAAGTCAAAATGAGTTTTTACCATTAAAATTTACAATACATCAAATTCTTGAAACATGTTTTTCCGAATAAAGTAGTTTTTAGGAACAGAAACACGTTTTATCAATGCAATGAGATTTCAAGTTGGCTGTTCAATTAGATGTTTTTTTAACTTCCTCAGTATATGGATCTGGAGAGTTTTTTTGTTTATGCCAGATGGAGCTTCACATTGCAACATGTGTGCAGTGCCATTTCAAATCTTTTTTCAAAGTAACATTTTATTTTTTAAGGAAAACTAAATAATCAGTAAAATATTCGTCAGTCATAATAATTTAATTATTCTTTTTTAAATAAAAGCCTTTACACATGCGAAGCAAAATATTACCATTTACCGTTTTGTGACCGAAATGTTCTTCATTATGATGCATGCTAATTAGGACTGCCTGACATATATGTTAAAAATTGGAAGATTGATTGCAATTTTAATTTGAATGGTACGGGAATAAAAATAATAGTAGAATATCATATACAGAGATACAGATGATTTATGCCTAAATGAATCTGTCTTTGTTGTATTGCAGTAAACCAACATGTATTTCTACATTTAAAATTTAGAACGAGATGAGTTTTTCTCAATTTATTCGGAATTCTAAGTTTTTTCGAAATTATCGCAATAGAAACAATGAAATATTACATAAATACAATGAGATTTCAGAAGTTGCTATTCAATTTTGTTTTTTGCTAACTCTTTTAGTAGAGGGATCTAGAGAGTCCTATGATTATGCAGAAGGGAGCATTTTTTTATTCTACATTGCAACTAGAGGAATTCCATATTATGATAGCAATTCAATTCTGAGCGTGAATAAACAGGTGGCAATTTTCATAATAGTTATTTTTTTAGTTATGTGTTTCAAGAAACTATTGTGCAAACAGTGCAAAAGTTTACTATTGATTTTTGGTCAAAATGTTTGGTGAGAAACAATCAATATAATCTGAAACACATGTTAAAAAAATAGTATTATAAAGTTAAATTTAAAGAAATTATAATCCAAGCGGAAGTTTGTTAGTTATAAAAAATGTATATGAAAAAAAATAGCAAAGGCATTAAGTTTTATATTATTATAATTATTTTTAATAAAAAACTAATAAGTTAAGAACTTATCCACGTGCTTCAAAATACTTATTTTACAATTTATTTTTAAGTTTAAATTATAGTAAAAATGAGAAATTTAGTAATGATAACAAATTTGAATGATAATATAACATTATTAAATTTTGTATTAATCTGCATTATTATTAACCATGAATAAAGTAATTATAAAAATTTTGATATTCCTTTCAATGTGCATATAGATTTCATATTAGAATTTTAAATTATTAAATATTTAATTTTAAAAGATGATAAGAACTTTCAAAATAGAAATTAGCTTATAGAGGAAGAAAAATCAAAAACTATTTTTTTGAAAGATAGATTTTTTGATTAATTCATAATTAGTATGTAAAAACATGTTTTCTCTTACGCTGTAAGAAATATTGCAGTTTTCTTTTCACTATTTATTAATTGCTTAACATTTCAAAGCATTCAAAATTCTTAAAATTTAAATTCAATTTTTCTATTGATAATATATTTGAAGCTAAATCTCCTAAATATACAAAATAACGCATAATAATAAGTATTTCAACTGAATTTTTTGATTAATTTTTGATACTAAAAGCTAATTTTTTTACGTTCGAAAAGTAAAAACTTGAAAATATTAAAAAATATTCAACTAAAATTTATGTTACTCATGCAAATAAATATTAAAATCAAAGACTGATTTCCGAAATGTTTTCTCGAAATTTACACAATTTCTCGTGAAAAAGTTTGCAAAATAATATAGTTTGAAGAATTTTAAAATTAAAATTAATGATAAATATTAAAAGTGTCAGTTACGCTTGAGTTTATCTTCCATTTTACATAAAAATTATTTATTTAGCAAATAATATATATATATATATATATATATATATATATATATATATATATATATATATATATATATATATATATATATATATATATATATATATAAAGTTACTCCTAAGGAGTAGATTGAAAGATTAAATGGATTAAAAGAAATCTATTAAAGTTGAAATGCACACAAATGTGGATACGACTTGTGGAATTAAAAAAAAAACAAATTTGTATAGGAATTTTGTCATGCAATTTCAGGAGAGATTTCAAAGAATTTAAAGATAGTTGAATAACAAAAAAATTATATGTAAAATATAAAATTCTTTTTTGTAAATGAGGTTATAAAAAAAATTCTTATTTATACGCATCAGAAAATCCGGATCTTAAAAGCTATATACTAAATGTGATTATATTTAATTAAGTCTTAAAATTTTTAAAAAATAGCATTAAATTAGAAATGTATACGATTTTAATTTAAGATGCTAAGGTAATTTTTGTAGAAACTACATCAGTTCTCATGTAAAAATAATAAATTGCATACAAAAATAAGCTATTTTCTTAACTTCATTTCAATTTTGACATGAAAGTATTGATGTTTTGTGAAATATTGTGAGGGATATTAGAAGAACTGCTCAGTAGATTTATAAAAAATAAACTTAAATACATTGTCATAGTTAGAAGAAATATATGTTATCTTGATTGTCTAAATTTCTTAACGAAAATATTTTGTCGTTAATATTTAAAATTTATATTAAACAAAATTATCAAAGCTGTTGTAATCAAAATTGTGTTATTGCTTTTATAATTTGAAGACTAATTTATTTTCATTTATAAAAAAGTCAACATTTTAAGTAATCATAAAATTTTCATCCAACTAAACTTTAGATACTTCATTTAATTAAGTTTTAAGCTTTTAAAAAATATTAATTTAGAAACATTTAGTATTTTTTGTCACTTTTGTTAATTTAATTTCGAGAAACATCAAAGTCTTCATGTGGAAAAATTCAAGTAGAAAATTTGATTACCTATTACTTTGTGCAGATGAAAATTAAAATAAAAACTATTGTTTTACAATCTGCTATTTTTACAGTGTAAGAACTTTTATGATATGAATTTGTTTTGCAGGTGATTGATTAAATATTTTTTTTTCATTAAAACAGTAAATTGTTAATTGAATAGATAAATGATATAAAATTAGTTTTAATAATCAAAACCTGTCGTATTTTAGACACTGAATTCTGCTATACAGAAATATTTTTCTCTTTTTTTACATTAGAACAAAGAATTTTTTCATCATAAAAATATCTCCAATAATTAATAAAATATTCTATAAACATGGACTGTGAAACGTCCCGGAATATATTTTGTGCAAAACTATGATTAAATTAAAGCAAATTATTATTAATTATTTATTACGTAATTGTATTACATAGAATTGTATCACATAATATTGTATTACATAGAATTTTACCTTTTGAATTTCTTGAATTGTTAAAAACAGTCTTATAGTGCTTTTTTTATCATTTTATTTATGCTTCAAATTTTCCAGAGGAATACACAATTTATTAATATCTTTGGGTGGTTACAATATTGTACATCTTTTTAAATGACGATTTATGATCTTGCCCTTTTTTCCTCATTTTCTTTTTTTTCAAGTTAATGCGAAATAGATTTTAAATATATATCAGATGCATAGATGGCCTAAATAGTTATTATGTGCATAAATAGAAAATTGTTAAAACGTGTAGTTAAGATGTCTGTATATATAAACTCGTATCTTTAAACATTAAAATATACAGCGGATAAGCAATCCATCCTATTCCAGATATCGCAATCATATTATGAAAATCGTAGGAATGAGCAAAACTGTTTGAATACAATTTGCAGATACTGACATGATGTTTTCATAATTTTGATAAATAGGCTTTAACTATAAGTAGTAATCAAAACTAATACATACAGATATATGTGTGTTAATTTAATCTTCTATTTTAATCATAGCTTTATCTCATACAGCTTCCTGAATAAAGCTTACTTATCCTTAAGTTTCAATAACAAAAACATTTTATCAATCAACTAAAAAGTTCAATAAAACTAACATAAATACATTTGAAAAAATAGCAGAAATGATTCCAACTATTTACGCATTTTCAGAATACCACTTAAAAATAAAGAATCCAAAGATATCAAGTAAGATGAACTGGTGAAACTCATGATTGAGAACAACAAAATAGCAAACTAATGCTCTTCAAGAAACACAGAATGCACTAGGTTATACATAAATATAAAAAAATGACTAGTCTGTTTGTTACAAGCAAGAAATTCTTAAGATAAAATTATGAACTTGGATGAAACTGTGCAATAAGCAATATCAGTTTCGGTATAATGAAAAATTACGTCTGAAAAAGTCACAAATCAACCAAATCATAATCTCTTTATAATAATCCAAATAATGTTCAATTTACAAGTGCAATTCATTAGCAACTTACTGTTCATGCCATCCCACTGAATACAAATCAGGAAGATTTGTCTTTTCCAAATTTAAATTCCTTGCACCAAAACATCTCCAATATCTATATACACTACATATTATGTTTTTCGAGTCTCGCATTTCTTTTATTTCCCCATTCAATTATTGGAATAGAAAAATTACTCCACGGAATGGCACTTTACACAGTAGATTCTACTCTAAAAGGCGGTTCACATCTAATTTTTGAATTCTGCTACGTTTTGTGATGAAGCAACATTTTCAAGTATAGAGGCTTTTCATATTCACCATGCCGGTGAGTTGGTTTTAGACAACTCATATAGAACTCGGAAACGTTCCTCACATATTAGGCGTGGAACATAATTGCTTGCAGGTAATACTGGGGCAACATGTCATCATGCAACGTTTATTGGGTAGTTATTGTGCGTGGCTGTCTTACAAACTGACCTTCCCAAATGATTTATCTCCTCTTGATTGTTTTTGCTGAGATGCCAGGAAAAACACTGGGTACAATATATCCGTAAATTCTGAAACTTCCACAAGCCTCCATCACTGCTGATATGACCAGTGAATTTACTAGTACCTTGAGAAATGGTCTGCATTACATGTCATAATGGTATTGTGCATACATCCATGTCAATGAGAACAATTTAAAATAAATTCTGAGATTCTTGTAAATAATTCTCTGTATTCTTTTGCCGTGTAATACAACATTCGATGCTAGATTCTCTGTTGAAAACCATTTTGCATCTTTTATCAAGTTAGGATCATATTTTTATGTATTTATATATATTTATAATTTACAATAATGCTCCATCCTTTCTAAATTTGTGTAAAAAGTTCTGAGACATGACGTCAGAATATGCATACATAAATTATATACATGTTATGGTAAATGTAATTTGTCGAAGATAACGTATAATAATCAGTGATTATTCATAATTATCACTAAACTTGATAAAAATTATGCAATATTTATCACTTTTACCGGTAAGTTTATAAAATATACGATTTGTAATGCACACTACCTTCCAATAACGAGAACGAATGGACTACATAACAAGGAAAACTATTGTAAGCTTTGTTAACATCTATCGCATATTATCTCCTTTTCAATAGATAACAATCCCAAATCCCAAGTAAAGAGGTTGGTTTCCAAACATACTTCGATGAAATTTACATGTGCTGTATGTGCGTTGTTGCACAAGGGTCTTATTTTGAAGGAGGATGTGTTTCCTTAGTTTAATTCATAACATTGCTTTACGCTTTGGATTAACTTACAGAATTTTTGACACATACCTAGTATATCTATGTCTATCTGTCTATCTATATAGATTATATACGAGGTTTGTCCGGAAAATACGTATAAAAGTTGAATAATAATTTTATTTTACAATTATTCAGGTATTACAATATGGTCTCCTTCAAAGTTTTCACCCTGAGACGAGATACACTTCTGCCAACGCCGTTTCTACTGTTGATAACATTGCTAAAAGTCTTCAATTGTGATACTGTTCAGTTGCCATGTCGTTTCTGCCTTGATGCCTTCCACATCTCCCAAGTGCCGCCCCCGAAGCACCATTTTGCATTTCGGGAACAAGAAGAAGTCACAATGGGCTAAATCGGGTGAATAAGGCGGGTGGTCTGTCACGGTGATTGAGCTTCGGGCCAAAAAGTCACGCACAACGAGCGAAGTGTGAGCGGGCGCATTGTCGTGATGAAGCATCCACCTGCCCCCTTTTGCCAAATCCGGTCGAACTCGGGCCCAGCTTTGCAAGAAACTTGATGTTGATGCGCTGTTCCTCAATCAGAGAGAGCTCCATGCCGACGGCAGATGAAAAAGGGTAACTTTCAACAAGCAGCCACACACTCCTACTTACAAGCAGGGTGGTCAGACTAGAACTGAGCGTTGATGGGATTAGTTACAGCAGTAGTGCCACCTGGTGGTGATTGCAAACAGTAAAATAAAGTTATTATTCAACTTTTATATGTATTTTCCGGACAAACCTCGTATATACATATGAAAGAGCTATTTCCATGTTAGTCACGGATTCAAATTAGTGTTACACTAGTATTTAGCAATTAGATTCGAATTGCATGACCTTCTTCGCACTTGATCTCATTTTGCATAAGTTCCAATTATGAAAATTCCAAATGGATATAGTATATTTTCAGTAACCCTTTACATTGTCATATTTGAAAAAAAAGACATATTGTTCAACATATTCGGGTTTTCATTGCAAACTTACAAAATTTTGCTGCTTAGCGCGATTTCTACATATACAAAAGATCTTGAAAACTTTGATATACATATTTTATTTCTGTAAAGCATTTATTTTCCAACATGTTTCGGAATTTTTTTTTAGTTTTAATTAAAATACAAATGCATGATTTGTAAGGATAATTGTCCAGATTTCATTTCATTATAATCCTTAATGGCCCTTTAATTTTTTAAGAGCAATTTGGAAAATTCTCTGTAGAATTTTAGTTTAACTGAACAAATATTTGAACCCAAATATCGTGTAATTTATATTAAGAGTTAAAATGTATTATTCTCTTTATAGAAAAAAAGACAATAGATTATGGTTTTTGAAATATATATGAAATAGAAAAATAAATTTCTGAATTATCAATATTTTTACTTTAAAAAGATCACTTTTTTATAAGAGCATTGTTATTAAATCAATATTTGTCATATAATATTTTTCTACAAACTTATTTAAAATTTTTCTTTTTTCATTAAAGGGAACTCAAAACTGGCCACACACATTTTATTGGTGCTTTAAATACTAATATTTAAATATTTGAAATTATAAATTAAATTTATCATAATAATTCCAGTTTTCTGAAATAAAAATAATGAATGCATAAAATATTTTCTTCATTATTCACCTTCAAACGTTTGAAATTTTCCTTATTTTAACATGTCAAGAATGGTTTTGGTTTAAAAACTTTAAATTTTTGATTTCATTTGAAACTAGCTTTAAAGACATCAATGTTAAGATTCTGGAAATATTCATAAATTATAAAAAAATTATAAAGCCTGTTTAAATTTATGTAAATTTCAATCTTAATAATACTGACTAATTGAATTTTGGTTTTAAGAATTTTTAAAAATTTTTTATTTCATTGTAAAAATGACTCAAACTTTGCCATTAAAAAAAATTCTCAACACCTATATAACTCATCAAAATGCTTCCCATTTAGTTTTTTATTTTTCTAAATAAAATATTTTTTTGGTAATATCATTTAATGCATTTTATTCACTACATTACTACAGTAAAAATATTAAATTTTAAAATGTAAATAAGAAAGTAACAGTATTATTAATACATTTCCAATTATTTTATGCATGGAAATGGATTTAATGTATCGTTATATTCATTTCTTTTTCCAATTACATTACCATTATTAATTATATTAGGGCAATGGTTTGATCAAGACTTGAATATTTTATTACATTTTCATCGAAAAAATTTCACCTTCGATAATTCAAAACAGGTATCAAAACTGAAGCACCAGTCAAATTAAAATAAAAAGTTTCAAATAAAGCGTTGTTAAAACTCAAGTTAGAAAACTTTTAAAATAATTGTAGAACTTCTAAAATGCCTTTAGCAAAATTTCGTCTCCGTAAATGAGCATGATATTTTTTAAAGAATTGAGAGTGTGGACAAAAAACAAAGAAAACGTTGTTCTTACTTTACAAACAATAACATGACAAAATATAAAAGTTAGTTTTTCCATCGATCTTGAAGTACTTAAGTTAAATTAATAATTTTCGGAAATTAGTCCTCAATGGTGAAGATATTATTTAAGAATCATAAGTATTTAACTCTTCACATTTTTTTAAAACTTTTAATGCCTGCAAAATTTGATTAAAAGACTAAAGCCAATTTAAAAAAAACGCTATAATAAATGTAAATTTAATTAAGTAGAGTCTGTAAACTGATTTAAATAATGAATTCACTAAGCTAATTTAATGCTTTTATTTCGTTGAATAACAATAGTATTTCAGATACAAACTTTAATTATTTACAGTTATTGACACTGTGACAAGTACCAAAAGTGTATTCCAATAAACCTTTTTTACTTTTTAAATAAATTCTTCAAAAATTAAAAACAAGACAAATATCTGCATCCCACACGTTTTTCTTATTTGTTTAAAGAAAGAAAAAGAAATATTTAACTAAAAAGTACATTTGATTCTTCTTATATTTATCACTTCTGATCAGTTTGTTGGTACTTTTACATTACACACAATAAGAATGTTTTTGAAAATATTATAAATATTTTTAACTAATTAACTGAAATAAAAAATTTCTTTACATCAACAAGTGCAATTTCAATGACAGAGTAGTCTTTTGTTGAAAAAAATTGAGATCTTTGTGTATAGTAATAATAATTAATTACAACTGTTAATATAATTTATTTACCGAAAATGGGTTCATTCAAAAAACAATATTTATTTTTGCTTTTAATTTGAATTTAATGCATGCAAGGTGTAAAATATTCAAAATTGTACAAGCTAAAACAAGTTAATACACTAAAATAAAACTATAAATGGGGAAATAATAAATTTCTTCTTATGATGATCAAATATTTAATAAATTTTTTCTAATATTATATGTTAATAGTTATTCTTCTATTGTGTTCACAAAAATTTATTTAATTTTTATTCTATTTTGTAATTTTAAATTTATTATTTTAACTTTAAATTGAATAAATATTTGAATAAAATTAATTGAAGCTTTATAAAAACTAAATAATATATAATATTAAATACATAGTACATTGGCCTCTGGTTTATTTCTAGTTATCTGACATAAGCAATTGTTGTTAATGAGTTAAAAATCACAGATGTAAACCCTACACTGTTAAAAATCAATTTTATCTAAATAATAATGGATCAAATACAAATAAAATAACCATGTTTTTCGCAATTTTTTTAAATCTATTAATGTACATATAAATTATTATATATGAAGTTAAAGTTTGCAAATTTTTATATGTACCAATGTTTCAAAGTTAAATATTTCACACATTACATGCAAATACTTTCACTTTAAATTGTTACCTGAACAATAACAAGATTTATTTCGGCTTATAGCAAATCTCTGTAAAAATAACAAATACCAAATAAAAAATTAGCAAATCTCCAGTAATAATAATTACAATGTAATTGATTTCTTTTACTAATTAAATGAAACAACTATTACCTTTTAGGAAAAGAAATGAATATTAAAATTAGAGATATGTGTTGAATATATAAGTTACTATTTGAAATGAAGGCTGATATTTTCTTGCTTTCATAAGTTGAATTTCTACTAAATTGTAAGGAAAGTAAAATTAAAACCAATATGCTTTACCTTTCAATATATAGTTTGGTTCTTGCTTAAAAAAGATGGAAGTTTCAACTGAAATAAGTTAAATTAAAACTGATTTCAGGCACATCAGATTTTATGATAGCTAAGTTAATATTCTAACTAAATATAAAATGCATTTTTGTAAATTTAAGTTAGTATCTACTAAAATAAGAAAAACGTGTGATTTTTATCTTAATTTCTAAGAAATAATGTATTTTAAAATGTTTTTATAAGGAAAATTGATTATGACAGAAATATAATTTGCAAAAGACATCTATAAATATTTTTAAGACTTTGGATTGTTTTTCAATACACCACTTTAAAATATATAAAGTTCCTCTAAAATGAAATACGATATTCCTGATAACATTTTTTACAAATTTCATTTTCATTCATTAAATTTTATTAGCTTTCATAATAGTACTAAATATTTTGTTAAAAATTTATTTCTTTAAGCAAGATGTTTGATAACAGATAGTGTTTGCCCAACATTTTGTAAATTTTTGCATAGTGCACTCAATTATAATTAAACTTAAACGCATTACACTATTTTAGAATTTGAAAATATATTTAAAAATATAAATCTAGAATATAATATTTAATCATTTACTTGATGCAATTTTTTAAGGATCAAAATGAAAAATATTATTGAAAAACAAACAATTAACATGAATATTTCTGAAATTAAATAAGGAACTTGTAAAACTTCATTACGAATATAATTTCTTTAACTTGTTTTTTTCTCTTTTAAATTGTATAACAGTTCAGCTTCAGAATATAAATAACCAGATATTTTAAACAATAATAGAAATGTAAACATAAAAGTTAAGGAGCTTTTATATAAATATAAATTTAAGTTTTACATTGAAATATCCATTAAAGTTACTTATCAATGAAATTAGGCAAGGAAACTTTTTTTAACTTTCCAAGAAAATTATTTTTTTAAATTGTGTTAAAAAATAGTATGATTAGTATGATTGGTATGATTCACTTTTATGAAGCTTATAAACAGATGAAGTTTTCTTGAAAATTTTGTAAGCAGAAAATATTTTTACAATTTAAGTCACAGCAACGTTTTTTATGCTTAATTCATATTTACAAATTGTTTTTACTTTATAAATAGTAACAAACAAAATTATGTGTAGTAAAAGTTTCAATATTTTTTCATAAGATAACAACAAGTATTTTTTTATGTGGAGGTCAAAAATTTGAAAGAAAGTAATAATATTTTGCTACTCTTTCCTTCGAGAAAACTACATTCAAATATTTATCGGAGAAAATTTTACATAAAGCAATAAACAAAGGAATGCTTATCAATTTATAGGTAACAATTTTTTTTAAATTTTAGTAAAATATAACTTTTTAAAGTACTTTAAACATGATAATTTTAAAACCTATTTTATTCGGTAATTATTTTCAAAAATATATTTTTAAAGATATCATTTCCTTCTGATATATTATTTTTTACATGTAATTTAACTTTTTGTTTCAAAAAAATTATTTTAAAAATTTTTATCTTTAAATTTTGAATAAAAGTCAAGAAATAATTTAAATGCAGATTATTATGAAAATACCATTCTTAACAGTAAAATTTTCTCTTAAAAAAGTGTATATTGTTGAATTAGTTTTCAAAAAATATTTTCATATACAAAATAATTTGTTTCCTAATAAAGAATTAATTTTTAAAATTTAAACCAGAAGTTTTATACAGCATATAATCGTTTTAAAATCTATTTATATGAGTTCATTTTACGTAAATAATGTTTTAACTAATTGCAAGACAGTTTGTGGGAAAAATTTCAGTAAAATACTATAACTTTATTGAATAGTCTATTTTTACTATGATTAAGGACGTATAAAAATGTGAATCACATTACATTAAAAATTCGTTTTTAAAAAGGTTACTGGGAATTGTTGCTATAATACTACATTCAAATAACTTTTTTTGCTTTGAACTAAGACTTCAATTTACAAGATTTTTTTCCTTTTATTTTTATGATATCTCTGTATTATATATATTTTTAAAATAAAATTAGCATATTCTTCAAGACGAAAAAATAATTAAAGTTAATTACAATATTAGTCAATTAAATATTTGTAGATTTTATTCTTAAATAGTTTCTTCGGTGTTAATCATGTATAATGCTATTACGAAAACAATATTTTCCTGGTATTTTCCGAAATGTGAAGCATTTTAAAATTTTTTCATCTGAAAACCCAGATCTAACATTTCATCTCAGATCAATCAAGATCTCAAATCTCGTAACAAATCACGATTTTTCAATAATAGTGTAATAATATAAAAGAAACCATATACTTCACAAAAGTTGTTGTTTCCGAATGTTCAATGTTCTTTTTTTTAAAATCTCTAAAAGTTGTGTATTTATTCATAAAATATGAGAACTTAAATCTCTATAAATTTGTGAACTGAGAAAGCTACATTTGATATTTGAATGATTCTAAGCAAACAAACACTATACAAAAAATAAATTTAAAATCATAAATTAATTAAAATTCTGAATTGATAAAATTTCTTGATTAGATGAGGTTAGCAAAAAATATAGTTGGTAAATGTATTTTCTTAGTAAAATGTGTAATAGTGTATATTACAGCATAATTTATTGTATACCTGCTTATATTATTTAGTTTAGGCAAATATTTACAATAAAATATTTTATTTATTCCAAAACGTATTGCTCTTAATATTTATTTCAAGTATTTCAATAATATCTCAAGAATATCAAAAATCTTTTTATATTTTCCCTTTTCTCTTATAATTTATCAAAATTTTACTAAAATTCTAAATTATCTCTATTTTATGAAGGTACTTTCTATCTTTTAGTTTCAATCATTAATGGGTTACTATTTGAACCTCAGAAATATAGTTTGATGTAATTAAAAACTTTTTTAATGTTATATAATTATTCAAACAATGAATCAATAGAAATGTTTATAAAAGATTAATGACTTTAAATTGTGTATATATATATATATATATATATACATATATATATATATATATATATATATATATATATATATATATATATATATATATATATATATATATATATATATATATATATATATATATATATATATATATATATATATATACATGTATATATATATATATATAAACCGAGCTTTTGATTAACGATATATTGAATTTAGAAAGTTAAAAACGTTCTAAAGCATTTGTAAATTATTTTAATTTATTAGACTTTTAGAATAACATGCAAAAATTGAAATTGTTTGATATCGTGTGAATAGTAAAATGTTTTAACTCATATTATTTGAATAATGATAATTATATACTGTTTTATAAAAAATTGATTTAAATGGTATATACTGCCTCAATCGATCTCACCTATTTTGGGATCTATTCTTTTCTCTCCTTTTCTGTTGCTTCCGCAAAGGTCTTTGTATGACAAAAGCTATCTTTCCCATGGCTATGGGGAGAATCTCGGAGATTCTATTCCGTAGTCTCTGTTGTGCAGCATTGCTGATTTTGCTTCCAGCTGGGCTGTCTAAGGGAAAGCAGACCAGTTCATCCCCTTTCGGAGATTCCATGTCTACGTCCATAGTTGTGCAAAAGCACTACGTGTAAAAGAAAACGAAAAAGTCCCAACCGCCTGTGTTAGCCGGTAACCGAAGTTAACGTTTCCAGGAGGCACCACATGAAGGTGCAGGTTGGTATGTAAAGAGCACAGTGAGTGATATTTTGTGATCTGAAGAAGAAAACTGTAGCGTTGATCTATTGAAATAGAAAAGAACAAGCTAAGTATACTTTTCCGTTTATAACAATAAAGGTATTATTCTTTAATCCTGATCTTTAAATGAAATTAACTATTGCTAAGTTGTCATAAATATTCCAAAAGTATTAAAAATGTTACAGTCGGTATATCCCTTTGATAATTTATCGAGTTTGAACGTAAAATACCAGTTTAATACATGCCTTTCTCATGATTGCTTAGAATAATTTTGTTCTGTGTTTGAAGCTGTTAGAGAATTTTTGCTGCTTATCGGACCCAGTATTTTCTAAAACACACAATTTTTGGGTTATTTAGCATTTTTAATTTTGAAAATAATAACGGTAGGAAATGTGTTTAATGAACAGGTGGATAAACTGGCCAAGGAGGGCTGTTACTACGATAATCCTTCCTCTTCAACACTTTAGAACCTCTTCAACACTTCACACCTTTTTAGATCATCAGTCTATAGTTAATTCTGAAATTGTTAAAGGGTGGAGGATTCTTCCCTGCCATCACTGGTACGCGGGCAAAGAGCCTGGCTTTTCATTCCCCCTCAATTGTGACAGAGCCTCTAGAACCACAATTTCCAGACTAGGGGCCTTACATGTTTCAAAATAAGGAAAATCTTTGAGGCCTGCTCTAAATGTAAAACTGAGAAGGCTTATCCTAATCACATCCTGGACTGTTTGGGACTTTGCAGAGAGGATATATACTCATTCCCCGTTCTGGCCCTCGATTTCTTTAGGGTCAACGGTCTGATGGATCTTTTCTGACTTAGTTAGACATGTGGAGTAAGACACAACAATGTTTCTAAGAAAATAAAATTAAGATTTTGAAGAAAACAAGTCATTTCATTTCGTCAGTGTGTTTTTATGGCACAATATTGAACGAAAATGCGGAAACTGACTATAATTTTATCACATGTTTTTGATATTTTTAATTGAATTCGTGAAATTCATAACTTTATTTTTTATATAAATTCTTTGTTTCCACTGTGGAAATTACTTATAAATCTTCGCTATTGTACTTTTTATAAATTCTTAAATGGTCTGAATTGTGGTAATTTAGTATAAGAGTCTTTTATCAAGTTTACTCTCAAAATTATGAAATATCTTAAAAATAATGCTGAAGCTAAGCAAGTAAAATTATTATCAATCTCAATGTAAAATAAATTGTTCCTTTTTATACTTATTATATGTAATTAAATGTATACATGATTTTAATATAATTTAAAAATTTTAACTATGTCTTTACACTTGATTGTTTTTAAATTGTTTTGTTAAAAACGCAATTACTACTAAATATTTTCATCTTTCTTATCTTTTTTTCCATGTATATATGATATTATCACTTATTTTTAGTCTTTTTTTTCTACTTTTTCTTATGATAACCTCAATTTTTGTTTCCTTCTTTCCACTGTTTCTTCACGGGATTTGTACTTTTTTTTGTCAATCACGCTTTCATGTTCTGAATTTGAGTTTGGACTTTCATGGATTGGAGAAAGATGCAACAAAAATAACGTCTTCTGGATTGAAAGTTTTCTGAAAATTAGATAAAAATTTGAGGTGGAATATGTCATTAAAACGCTTTTTGAAATTAAAAATTAAAGTTGGATCTGGATTCTGATTTTAATTGGTTTGTATTGTGCATAATTGGTTTAATGGAAAAGGTAAATAGCTCACGGCTCCCAATTCGTTGCTGTCTTGGATACTCTTGGGAATCTGAGAGACAGAATAGGTGAAAATTATATTTAAGATTTTTTTATAAATGATAACCTGATTGATACATCTTTAGAGTGATCTGCTGAAGTTTCCAATATAAGATGCATAGTTATCTCTCTCGTTTCCTTTGATCATTCTGAGAATTCTGCATACTAGGATCATGGAGTCAAGTAGATCACCCTCTTGATTTTCTGTTCAATTCGGTCTATAAGATATTATGGATAGTATTTATGTTTCTTAAAAATATAGATGAGAATTAAGGGTTATTTTTCTTAATGTTTCTTTTTTCTTATTCTAAAAATTTAATTCTCCAAGTTTTTTATGTCTACAGTGAATTTGTTAGAAACCATGTAACGTTTATACTTATTGAAATCAACGTATCATTATAATATATTACATAATTATTTTGCACACTTTAATTATAGTTGAATAAAGTGGGCAAAATGTTTTTGAAATTTTTTGTTAGCTTTGAACAGTGCATATATTTTACAAGTGAAGTCTCAATGCTTGATTCAAGTTTAAATTTTTATGTTGTTATACGGAAATTAAATTTCATATTTTCTTTCAAAGTATTTTTTTAAATATATATTATTTTGAATTTGTAAGTAAAATTAATTTGTCTTTTATCTTTTTGTTTTTTATTCTTCTAAAATATTTCTTTCAACTCCTTAATAGTTAGTTTAATGTGATTTGTATATTGCAATTAATGTAATTTTCCTACTTAATTCTTTATACTATGGTAAAACATAAAAACTATAAAATGTTAAGCAATTTTAAATATTTTCTTCTTTTGGTGAACTATATTTATTAAACTTATTTTTATCAGTGAAATCTTGATGTCTAATTTAAGTTTAAATTTTTATGTTGCTGTATGGATATTAATTTCATATTTGCTTTCAAAATATTCTTTCTTCTTTTAATACACATATTATTTAAAATTTATAATTAAGGTTAATCTTTTATTTTTTTTATTTTTTATCCCTCTAAAATATTTTTTTCAATTGCATAACAGTTACTTTAATATGATTTGAATAATGTATTTCCCTACTTTTAAAATAAAAAAATAAAAAATAAAAACCTAAAAGTAAGCAAATTTCCTATTTTTTTATGCATTTGTCCTGTAACTAAACTTATTTATACTATGATAATGCACAATGGTTATAACATTTTAAGTAAATATTATTAGGTACCATATCAGAATTATATGGAATTTCTGATGGTAACAAAAAACAATTTTCCATCAAGTGTCAACAAAAACGACAACGAACAATGAATTGATCTCCCCTTGCCATAAATTTGGAGTACTGAAATGCGATATTCCGAAACAAAATATTAATTATTGCGATCTGTTTTTTGTATATTTGTACTTTGTTGTTGTAAATGTTTATAACGATAATTTTTAGAGTAAGATGTCATTGTTTCTATTTTAAAAACGGTTATAGTATACAACTTATTTTTTTTATATTAATAAAGTAATTTTAGAATTATTTTTCTTACTGTTAAAGAATTTTCAACATCAAAATATTAAATAAATAACCATAGATATGTGCATGAGAAAATAACAAAAAATATTATCGCAAGTTTTTCTTTTTCAATTTAATAAAAAAACTTAATAATTTTCTTCTTTTTGCTAAGAATATGAACATTATAATATTGATTAAATTAATTTAAGAATAAAATGTAAATAAAGAAAATATTTAATAATTTATTTCCTTAACAAATTTTTATTTAAAAAATAAGTAATATTTGCATCCATATTTATTTCTATTCTAAATTACGTACTAATTTAACTAAGTTTTGTTTTGATAGCTGCATTTTATTAGATTGCTAAATTTAACATTAGTTAAATAATAAAAATAATAAATAAGATAACATTCTTAAGTATGATTGATTTTATTAAAAAACAATCATACCTAAGAATGTTATCTTTAAAAGTGAATATGCTTAATTTAATTATAAATAAAAATCATTAATTCGTCATATTAAATATTAAATTTACTATAGATTTTTGGTAGATGTTTTCTCTCACCATTTTCTAATTAAGTAAATTTTAAAAAATTATCAAACAGTATTTTATTAAAATTATTAATTTTAATGAAATACCCAGTTCGTTTCTTTTAACAGGTGATTTAAGGATTATAATTTCTTTTCCGTATAGTTTTGTATCCTCTAAATTTGAAGTTATGTTTTAAGTTGTTATTAGTTAGTTTAAGTTGAAGTTGTGATTCCTTAGATTTCATTCCTTCATTTTAAATGCTTAGATTTATACAATTTTAATTCAAAATAAGTTTCGTAAAATATTTGCTTTAAAATAATTTATCATCATGTACTTATATATGCACTTTTTTATAAAATTATTTCACATTTTTCCATAATAATAAAAAAATTTTATGAAATGTTCATTTTATGTTATCTCTACAAATGAGACTTAAATGTGTATTAAATGTAATTAATTATAAGCACAAAATACATTCTTTATCAAAAAAGTGATAAATAGTTTTAAGATTTTTAATGATAAACGTAACAATCAATGCATTCATTACTTTCATTAAAATATTTTTTAGTGACCTTTAAAGAACTTTATCTCTTTTAGGAAAAAACGAAGTGCATTTTAATCGAGATTTAATTCCTAATTGCTTCCAACAAAGAATTCTAAGCAAAAAGTAAAATATTCAATAAAAGCTCATCTGGAATGAAAAATGGAAATGTGTTGTTAAAAAAATTAAACATAAAACTTTCTCTAGAGCATTTTTTATAAGGAAAGTAAAAAAAAACAAATCCATTAAAAAACAGTGTTTTGTTAATTTATTTAAGAAACGAAATTATCAACAAGATCTTTAAAAATTTAACATAAACGAGGATATTGAGTCATTTAATTCTCCTTAAGAAAAATAAAAAAAGGAGAAAAGAAATTAAGCGGGAGATTCAGAAAGATAAAGCATCTTAAATTTGCATTTCGTAAAGAACCCCATTGTTTTCTTTTTTAATTTTAAGACAAATAATATATGAAACAATATTTAAAGAAACGTTCTTATGGAAAAAATATTGATTGCTGTTTTATTTCAATTTAAATAAAAAGATTATAATCGATCCATTCATAAATCATTTATTGTTATTTATCAGAATTATGTGAAATTTTTTTTATCAAGATCAACTTATATATTAATAAATTTGTAGAGATTTGAAAAAGAAAAAACTTGACTAATTTTATTGCGTAAAAATAATTTATTAGGTAACCGAAACGAAATGTAACAAGTGAAGAAAAGAAAATATTAAATCTGATAAAGCGTCTCTGATCAAATGAAGCTTACTATAGATGACTATTATAAATGTCATATACATTGAATTAACGGATTCAATGCAATTCAAACAGTTTGAAATCCATTTAATTTATAAGTAAATGATAGATTGGTTTGTTTTTATGCTATCAGTTTTCACTTATAAGTGTTAATTCAACCAAGACTTATCATTTGAAGTAGGATTCATTGCTTAGATATCCAGATAAATGATAAACTGTATTTCTATGGACTCTTCTTTCCATATAAGGTACATATCAACCAAGACCTGCGGTTTGAAGTAAATTCCGATGTTTAGCATCTAATTTTGGCAATATATCTTTTTGAAATAAAAATTCTTAGCTCCTATCCAAACATTGATGTACTATAGGTAAAGATGCTTTTCTACTTCTTGCAGGGATATATGTCGGGATGGATGCATAAGAGTTTCTAAGTCAATAAATGCTGTATATTAATATAGAAAATTAGTCTAAAAATAAGTGTTAATGGCAGTGAATTTCTTACAATAAATTTTAAACATTTAACTACTCATTATGTGGAGTCCACGGGTTTTTTCCCGTAGAGGTACTATCTAAAGTTGAAATTCCCAGGTTTGATTCTACATTGTTGAGGAAGGAATCTTGAATATCTAGTTCATGCATACATGTCTCTATTTGTTTCTTGCATGTGCATTAGAAATTTAAGGAATTTTTATTCTTTGTAAGATTGAATAATTTTTCCAGTGTCTAGGAAAAGAACTCTAGAAAGACAAACATTTTGTTTTTCTTGAAGGAAACAATTTTAAGAAAACCTCAGGTGTTAATTAAAAATAGCTTTAAAGTATGATATTTAACATCTAATCTAACGTGAAAGTAAATTCTATGAACACTACACAAAACACTAAATAAATCGATAACCATTCAGCAGTCAGCTTTTTTTGACACATACCTATATCACAGAAAATAAATAAAATGTTACCTTGGCAGAATAAGTTTGATATAGAAAACAATATGGATGAGAAAAAAGTTTTTTCTAACGATATGGATAAGAAAAAAAAAATTTTCGAGTCATAAACCTTAAAATAATATATAATAAATTTTATTCACAAATTTCATTCACTTAGTGAGTTTTAAACTACTATTGCTTTTTATACAGCTTAAATGGTTGATACAAAAATTTTATTTCCTTTGATCCTCATATAATTTTTATTGACTGAAAGTTGTAAATGGCCTAATAGTAAGAGGAAAATCTTATAGCAATCAAAATGCATTTAAATAGAGCAGATAATACTGAAGAAGATTTTATACATACAAGGAAAAGAATTTTCCATTTCCTAAGTAAAAATGTACAATATCTACATTTTAGTTTGTAATCTATGGAAATATTGCATACATTTTCAAAGCTCAAAAGTAATGGTATCTAGTCCTTAATAGTCTTCAGTTTTGTAGAAAAAGTAGCACCTTTTATTCAGTGTTTTGAAAATTTGTACTTTTCTGTTTTTATTCTTCAAAGAAGAAATTGAATAGAATTAACAACTATGCCAATAGAAATTTTAAACAAATTTATTAGTACTCACTATTATCAAAATTTTAAGATCGCTTTTTTCAGAGTAGAAGTAAGTGGAATTAGATTTTACATATTGTTGCGCTAATGAAGATGGATGTTGCAATTTCGTTTTTTAGGTACACATAATTAATAAGAGTGATTTTTAAAATTTTCAAGCTTTTTATCAAGCTGTACGTTAATAATAAATTCTTAGATGAAAATTTCTATTTTAATACAGTTTATGACATTTAATGACTTAGAAAAAATTAAAATTGATATGGTATTTACTAATTGGTATCTAAGTAGTATAATTAAATAATAAGGATAGAAGTGCTTACAAGCATTATTTACTTTTCTGGAGAAGAAACCAACTTTAAAAACTGCAATAAATAACTCGTTTTGCCTTATTATACAGATAGATGATAACGATATATGACTCAGCAGACAGCTATTATTATGAAAGTATCAATACAAATTAAAAGTTATATAGATTCCATTAAATTTTGTATTCTATATTATAAACACAAAGTTCCTTCACTGATGTGGGGTGCTATAAATGGAAGTTTGTTAGTTTATTTGTTGATTTTATAATTTGAACATATTTCAAACAATGAGGTATAGTAAAAAAAAATATTTTACAATTTTGAAGAAAAGTTTTCTGTAAATTTGCTTGATAAATAAAAAAAATAAAAATTACATATAATTTATTTTAAAAATGGTGAATTAATATTTTTATTATTAATGCATGTGAATCCGCTGATATTTTCATTCAATTGCTAAATTTTTAAAATTTAAAATCCTACTAAAAGTGAAAAGCTGTAATTTTTCAGGAATCAAGACCTGATAGCTAATATTTAAAAGCGATGGAAAAGACAAAAAGTTAAGTTCAAAAGAATGCTGTATTTTTAAAATTAAATAAAGCCTTAACTGAAATAAATGTACAGTCAACTTTTAAGAAAAACGCACTCTTTATAAGTTATTGACAAAAATTTGTTTCAAGAAAAAATATATATAACGAAAATAATTCACTGTGACACTTTACTTAGTCTAAAATTCCTTAGCATGTATTTTCTAGAATAATTTAATCTTTCTGAGGCAACAATATGTTAGCTATTAAAAAATAGAAGAATAATTTATTTAAAATAAAAAAATTATGTTTTTTAATAAAATTAATTCTAAGAGTTAAATTATTAATTTTTGCTCTTGTTATTGAAAATAAGAAAAATATTATTTTAAAAAATTTTTAAGAGCCATTACATAATAAATTTATGTTAGCAGAAAATGAAAAAAAATTACAAAAATGCTTGTAATAATTTTAAGTAACTTTCTGTAATAGATGTTTTTTCCCTTCCAGAAATTTATCATTTAAGAGATAACAACTATGCGTTTTCAGGTTTATAAATCTATAAAAATAATTTGTAAAATCGCATGAAACACTATACAAATTACAGATTTTTATTTTTGCGATTTGATTTTGCTTTATCTTATAATGTATAGTTAATATATCTCATAATTAACTTTTATTACCTTGTTGTTTTTGTTGCATGCCCCTTTTATCCAGTAGCGCTAGACCAGGTCTATAACTTTGAACACCCTGAAAAAATCTAGCAACATCAAAGGATCGTCGTATAAATCATGCGAATCCGTCGTATAAATCATGCAAACCATCGTATAAATCATGCGAACCTGTCGTATAAATCATGTAAATCCGCTGATATTTTCGTTCGATTGCTAAATTTTTAAAATTTAAAATCCTACTAAAAGTCAAAAGCTGTAATATTTCAGGAATCAAGACCAGATAGCAAATTGTGCAAAGATTTAAAAGATTTAATAACTTTTGGGTAGCCCCAGGTACTCAACGATGTTTTCTGGCTTAGCTTGGTTATCGAAACAGTTGGCTCGAAAATTTTGGTGCTCTCAAAAAATTTTAATGATCTGTGGCAACCACTTCGAAAGCGGGTGACAATAATTTGTTCCTGTCTTTTAAAGCAATCATTTGACCATGTATATGTTTCATTATCTTAAATGAGATATGTAGTGCATTCTGTGGTTACGTTTTTGTAAAGAAGTCTAATTTGATCTGGATCTATAATTTTAGGAGTTTTCTGAATTACTACTAGCATCCAATTGAGATAAAAATATCAACCACGAATTATTAAAATGAAGACAAGAGTACTAAAACTTAATCATGTAAAACCACTGATAATCATTTAAGCTTTTTCTCAGTTCCATTTTTCGTTCTATTTCTTTCCAGTCAGTTCCATTTTTCGTTCCAGTCAGCTCCATTGTTCGTTCCAATTGTTCCAATTTTTTCAAAAGTTAGTCGTGTATATTGATTTTTATAGATTATGGGCTGCCTTCACAATTTGGGGAAAATCCGAAATACTTCCCACATCCACTCCAACAGAATTGAACACTCTCGAAAACACATACGCAGTATCTATTTATTTCTGTTCACCGAATGCTGGATTCGAACTATGATACTTCACTCTAAAGAACATGATCCAGCAAAAAGACAATGGAATGATCGGAATGTAATCCATTGACTTAGGTTCAATTAGATCTGGTGTGTAAAAAGTCTGCATGAAAGTAGAGACTTGTCCACTATTCATCTATAAAGTAACAGACTTTGAATGACTTGAATTTATACTAAATATGGTAAATTTATTCTATGTGTACTTTCGATTATTCTCCCTAAGTTATAGATCAACACTTATAAAAATAATTATAACGGGAAATAAAAATATTTAAAATAAAAAAGTAGTTTTTAATTTTTCTCGTAATTAATTTAGGCAAAATACAACTTTTTCATGCCTCTACGAATCTACAGTTATCTACTTATCATTGACTTTAATAAATAAACAAACTCTCTGTATGCTAATAAATGATATTAGAATAGATAAAGAAATATATAAAATAATCTCACTTCTTTTTTTAAATGAGAAAGAGCAAAAAATCAATGCTTATTTAAGAATATCCTTTTTTATTTTTTAGTTTGACTACGGCCTTTTTTAAACGAAAAAAATGGAGTACATTTTGAAATACAAATTTAGATTGCTTCACCTCTTTAAGTCTCTCACTTAATATTTTATTCATAAAGAGAGTTAAAAGGTTCAGTACACATCTTTATTTACTTTTAATGTTTTAAAAATCCCGCTGGTAATTCAGTTCCTTAAAGAAATTAATGAATCTATTTTTCTTGACTTATATTATTCTAATCTTTTTATTTTCTTTTTATCTATTTCAGACTAATATTTATGTTTTGGCTTAAAATAATTTTTTCAAACAAAATTTCTAATTTATATTGAAGATGAGATTTCATTGAATATTTTATTTTTCGTTTGAAATATCATTATGAATTAAATCTTGATTAAAACGAAAAATATTTTTTTTAGCAGTAACAAATCATTTTCGATCCAACTAAGACATTAATTTAAATTTAATGATTACATTATAAATCTTCCTCGCATTTATCAAAAAACCTTAAAATAATTTACTACTTATATAAAAAAATGTATTTATACATTTATAATTGCTCTGAATTTATGAATTTATAAAATGTGTTAAAATACATGTTTTACATATATTTCACTTAGTTATTTAAAAATACAATGTCCTTTAACGAAAATTCAATATCTCTATATTTATACAACAGAATCTCCATACATCTTACAAATGCTAAAATATTATTTTTGCAAAAAATGTTATGGAAATTTTTACTCCAGTTTAAATGTTAATAAAAGATTATCATAAGAGTAATACTGAAGTATTTTATTCATAAAAGTGCCTTATAAATTTATATTAAACAAGATTTATAAAACTAGTTGATAATGTATTATATTTCCATTGTTTTAGAGTGTAACAAAAACAAAATTTCTGTAAAATATGTCTTCAAGTATACTATTTCAAAATATATTAACAAATAATAACTTACTGACAGTTAGAGTTTATAAATACATTAAAATCATTACTGCTTCCTATCCAATTTATTTATAAAGCTCTTATGCAATTTCTTTATAACATTCTTTTTCTGAATATTCAGTAATATCCACAAATATGCCAACATTACAAAGGTAGTTTTCTCATAATAGTCCAAACTAACAGTTAAAATATAATAAATAATTTATAATAATTTTTTGTAAAATTATTAAGCAATTATTTTAAAGAAATCCAATAATTTTTGCAACAATGGCAGTTAGCAAAAAATTTTATAAGTAACAGCTGGAATTTAATAAATAAAAAGTTTCTAACTAAATTATTATATTTTGTTCCAGTAGGTATAAAAATAAATTATTATTTTTTGTAAATGTCGATATTTTCGATGGAAATGGATTTAACTAATATTTGTATTCATGAAATAATCTGTTTCTTTAAATTTTGTGTGACAAGATAACTTTTTAAGAATCCGTTTGCTTAGTAATGACAAGAGCAATAACATTAACGCATAAATTTGACTTTTACATTACAAGTAAAATTGACCTATATTTAAATGATATTTTAAAATATTTAGAAACAAATTCAATAAAATATATGAAAAATTTAAACTTAGTTCCGTGTTTTGCAAGTTACAATATTTAGGGAAAGTTCCCTTGCATTCATTTACATCTTTAAAAATAAAAAAAAATTCGGCGCAAGTGCCGTATAATCCATGATTTTAAATTCTGAAATTTTTTTGGCGATGAAGAAATGTTGTCAAGATGTTCAAGATGACGTACCGAGAAGTGCATGATGACGTATATATTAGGGTTACCAAAACAGAATTTTCAATTCTCATAGGTTTCCATATGTATGACGTAATAAAAACGAGGTTTCCAGATACATTTGGAAATCCGCCAAAAAATCACCAATCTCAGAATTTGGCATCTTAGATTATACGGCACCTGTGCCAAAAATTCCTTAATGAACTTCTATTTATAATGCATGTAAAAATATATTCAATTAAAATTATGAAATCCCGGAATCTAATGACAAAAAATGTTAGCAAATATCATGAATTCAAATACTAAATATTTAATATTGAAATATTTTCATGAAAAAAGTACATATATAGAATGAATTTATATAGTTTCAATTTATAGTTTGAATCAATTTTAGGAAAAATCAAAATAAAATTTTAATTATTACATATCATTATGCGTTACTTAAACACATATTGTAGTGAGCTTAAACTAAATAATTATCATGCTTTTCAAAATTATGCATTGTAAGGAAATTTATTTGATATTATGGCATGCATTAAAATTTATCTCTCAGAATTAAGAAGCACTTTAGTTGAACTAATTTTAAAAATACAGGGTTAGCAAGAAATAAGTTTCCCACGTCAGAGGGCTGTAGAATACGTTCTATTTGTCCAAATGAGATAAAATTTGAACTATAGATAATTCAAATGATGCGCTTGACATTTATTAAAAAAATAAATAGTACAAAATTTCACCGATAGATGGCGCTGTAATACACATAAAAGCATTCCATATGCTTTATAAATGTTGAATAATAATAATAGAAAAGTAGCATTACAATTGTTCAATATGCCCCCCTTCATTTTCAACAATGTGCTCTAATCGCAGAACCATATTTTCGACAGCAGACTGGAGTGAGTCTGTCGGAATATCAAGGAGATGGCGCCGAATGCTGTCCTTCAGATCTGGTACAGATGCTGGTCTTTTACGGTAGACATTGTCCTTCAAAAAATCCCACAACAAAAAGTCGCAGGGGGTGATATCCGGCGAACGAGGAGGCCATGCCATAGGGAAATGACGGCTGATAACCCGTGCCTCAGTAATATGCTGTGTTAGCAGTTGCTTTACACGACGATCAATATGAGGAGGTGCGCCATTCTAAAGGAAAATGATGTCCTGAAGGCATCCACGCTGCTGAAGTTGTGGGATTACAAAATCCCTCAGCATATCTTGGTACCGTTGTCCTGTGATCAAACAGGTTTTGATTCCATTTGCAGTTATCTCTTCAAAAAAATGCGGTCCAATCACAAAAGTAGCCGTAAACCCACACCATACTGTCACTTTTTCAGGATGCAAGGGTTTTTCCTGGATAGCGCGAGGGTTTTCCGCTGCCCAAATTTGACAATTGTGGGTGTTGACTTGCCCATTAAGTTGAAAGTGGGCTTCTTCAGTCCACAGAATATTCCATGGCCAAGTGACGTCAACCACCATTCGAGCAAGGAACTGAAGTGCAAAAGTTTTACGAACCTCTGAGTCCCCGTCCTGCAACAAGTGCAGAGGATTGATTTTGTAGGGATAAAAATGCAAAATCTACCGTAAGATTTTTCGTACAGGGGAATACGGCATATCCAATACACGGGAAACAACTGGCACACTCACACTAACATCCGGTGACTGACTGCTGGCTTCAACGTCCGCGGTAGCCACATTTTCGACGCTAGAAGACTGGATTGGCTTTCGTCCTCTACCGAGAAGAATTGCAAGTTGTCCAGTTCTCTCAAATTTCTCCATCATCTTGCATAACGCACATGGAGACACTGGACCTCTTCGTATCTGCATCATACGGCGAAATTCTTTTACAGCTGCAACGGAGTTCTGCTGGTTCTGGTAGAACAATTTTACAAGTAGCTCTTTTTCTTGTAAAGAAGGCATGATGTGCAGAGAAGTAACTGATGCTCGTTCAGAATCCGCCTTCTTTTTACCCAAAGATAATGCTAATAGGCTTGCGCTGTAAAGCAAATGACTTTTCATATTTTCAGTATAAGCAAATAAGTAATATTAGTATTACAGCGCCATCTATCGTCAAAATTTTGTACTATTTTTTTAAATAAATGTCAAGCGCATCATTTGAATTATCTGTAGTTCAAATTTTATCTCATTTGGACAAATAGAACGTATTCTACAGCCCTCTGAAGTGGGAAACTTATTTCTTGCTAACCCTGCATTTTAAATCAGCAGGTGAAATCCTAGCAAGACAAAATATCAGAGTCAATATAAATATCTACGATAGATTAGAATTTTTTTATTTCATTCTTCTGCAATGCAAGTCACAGTTACATGGATTTCTGAATATCTGAAAAGTTTGGGTAGGAAACGTGCTAAATAAAGATTTTTACATTTCCCCAAAATTATTAACTTCAATATATATACATATATATATATATACAGGGTGATCTTTTTTAAAGTGACAGTGTTTGGAGTGCCCTATAACGGGATCTAATATAGCCTAAATGACACCAAACTTGGTACTTAGACTAATCAAGACACGGGAAAAAGGATTCCGTGAAAAAAAAATTTTAGTCCCTAAAATCGCCGCTGGGCATTTTGTGGAGCTTTACAATGTATAAAATGTGAGAAAAGAAAAATACTAACACACACAATCGTAAAGTTAAATTGTTAATGCTTATTTATTACATTAACTTCCCCGGTGAGGAATTAGACCACATTCAATGTGAGCACCGTTCTCAGAAATAACACTGTGCATTCTGCGCACAACGTTCTCCACAGCCGTACGTAACATATCACGAGGAATATTCTGCACTGTCTTTGTTATGTTATCCTTTAGAATAAACAAATGTGATACTCCACCAACATAAACGCACGTTCCGGTAACGTGAGAGGCATGGCCACTAGAGCTCGTTTACTTCAGCTGAGATTATTTGTCGGAGCTGTCTACTACTTGCTTTTATAGCCTCTATTACTGGCACTGTCATCGCACAACAATTGCATTTTGCTTTGATACCCGTGCTTTATGCTAATTCTCGTTATTGTAAGCAGCGCCGCAAAATGCCTCAGCAGAGATTTTTGGAACTAAAACTTTTTCTTCACGAAATGTTTTTCCCATGTCTTGATTAGTCTAAATACCAAGTTTGATGTCATTTCGGCTATTAGATCGCGCTACAGGACGCTCCAAATACTGTCACTTTAAAAAAGATCACTCTGTATCCCTGTATATATATATATATATATATATATATATATATATATATATATATATATATATATATATATATATATATATATATATATATATATATATATATAAATTTTGCTAGTTTTAACACATAACTTAAAGCGCTAAAACATAAATTTAATAATTCTTATACTCTAACTATACCCTTGTTAAAATCAGAAAAACAGTAATAAATCTGGAGAAAACTACACAAATTTAAGAGAAGACGAAACAACTAAATCTTTTATTTATGGCTTTGAAATCTTCATGCAGTTCACAAATAAAATGCATTTAAAGTAAGGAATTTTCCTCAATAAGTTTAAGCCTCCATCATTTAAAGGGATTTAATTGAATTTTAATTGGATTGAATATTTGGTAATGTTATATTTGTTTAATTTTGAGCAATTATCAAATAAATATGCCTTATAATCAGTTTATAAATAAAAGGGGATTAGATTTATTTACTTAACATTTCAATTTGTTGAAATGTCGACTGTAACATCCACATTACACAAATTCATGAAAAACAAATTTGCCATATTTTAAAAAACAAGAAAATATTTCCGTGTTAAATTAGTTTTAAACTATGATATGTGCTTTTACTTTATTATATAACTAATGACTAAATTACCTCATTATGTGAAAGAGAGAAAAATAAAAATAACTTTTTTTAATTGATCAAGAAGGTGAAAAAGTGATGTGAATAAAACATCAATTTTGGCAGTGGAATTTATATATTTTTAACCACGATGTATAAAACGGTATTGAAATATAGAATATCTTGAAAATTGACTGATTTAGTTAAACACATGAAGCTACTTGTGAGCATTTTGTTTTAAATTTGACATCTTTCGTAAAAACAAATGTTTATATTTATATTGTATTTTGTTTATGTTATATTTTGTTTATAATGTTTATATTTATATTGTAAGTTTTGTTTTATATACTTTACATGGAAAACATTACATTTTGTGTGTGTGTAATGATTAGATCTTACATAAAAATTTAAAGTAATAGGGCTTATAAATTCAAAAGGAATACATTTAAAAAAATAAGCTCTTGTTCATTTTAACATTTGATATTCATAAAATTTACTTTAGATTTACATAGATTAAAAGTATTTATTTATCTGCATTTTTTAACTATTTATCTGCGTATTTTAGCTATTCATCTTTTCACTTTGAACAATTTTCAAATTATTCTGAAAATATTCCAAAGGCAAATCTTAAAAATTATAAAAATAAATGAATAAAAAAATTTAAAAAATTAATTTTTTAATAAATATATAAGAGTTTATTTAAATGAAGTCTTAATTTCAAAACTAATTTCATTAATACATATTCCATCATTAATACATAATACATAATTCTACATAGTTACATAATGTTTTTAGATATTTCATAAATTACTGGAATTTAATTAAGTCTTTAAAATATATATTATCACAGTAAACCTAAATTATTTAAAAATATTTAATGAACTAAGAAAATGTTCTTTACCTTTTGTTATAATCGTAAATAAAAACTATTGGATAAATTTAGGTGATTCAAGCTCACATAAATAAAGAAATTAACGAAACACTTAATATATTCTGCGAATTCCGAAAATATAAAATTCATCATTACAAAAAACTATTATTTTGGAAAAGAATTTTTAAATACATATTTTTCCATATAAATTTTTGTTTTCAAAAAATTAAATATATTGAAAGAATTATATTTAGTGTAATTTTTGTAATTTTTTCATGTAATATAAATAAATAAAATTCTAAAAAAAATATAGGAATTTTTACTATTTATGGTACAAAAATATTTTCTTTAAATAGAAAATTAATCTGTAAACACACTCTAACTATCATCTTTTTTAATTATAAAAGTTTTTTAATTATAAAAATAATCTTACATCGAACAGTTCGTTTAATTTAAATTTAGTTTTAACATAAAGTGTAGCATTTATCAAAAGATAAAATATAGTAATATAGAATATCTCTTTTTACAAATAACATTTTAAAGATTATAATTTAAATTAGTTAATAGTTTGTATGAATTTTGATATATTCCTAACAGAAATAATAAGTTATGTGAGGATTTGACAAGAAATCTATACTGTACTCTAATAAAATTGTAATTTTCAGTAAGAAATAAAATTCTAGTATAGTAAAATGTTACTTTAACAAAATAGATATTGCATTAATTAGGGTTAATTAAACTGTTCAGTAAAAATGAAAATTTGTAAAAACATGTTGCCAAGATATTTGTATTTTGTTAATGCTTTAATTTACTTTAAGAACAATCATTATAAATTCCAAAAATGAATTGAAAAGTTATGTTGTGCTTATCTTTTGCAGGCTATCTTTGAAAGGATAATTTTTAAAGTGAAGAAAATGCATTAGGGACACTAATTTTAAAAATTATTATCTTTAGTTATTAGATTATTAGCAAAATGTTAACATATTTTTTTATAAATACTCGAATTAATATTATTTTTCTAAATTTAAGTAAGATTTGATTTCAAGGCTATGGAAACACTTAAGATTTAAAGTGGATCCTTTACTGATATTGAATAGAGATATTTTTGCTTAGGAATAAAGTATTCTAGTTTTGGATAGAGTTCAGAAAAAAATGGAAGATTTTATGTAAATTCCAATAAAGATATAGTTGAACATATTATTTCGTGTTTTAAACTCTAAAATATACCATAACGTGGTTTCTTAAAATTCTGGTCGGAGGGTTGTATTGGCCATGCACATATTTGAATTTACTCGTATGTTCATATTACCATGACAGGTCAAATTTCAAAGAATAAATAATAACAATATTGACCAAGGAAATTATATCTCTTTCAAAAGCAATGTTTGCATTATAAAATATACCTGGTCAGTTAAAATTTCTCTATAATTTTTAAAGTGATGTTTACTTTCAGCGATTCAATTGGGTCAGCAAAAATCAACTCATGACTACTCATACTATGTTAGATCTACATCCATGCTTGAAGGTTTGAAGGAGGCAATCATAATCATAAACTTGTGCAACTGCTCTCTAAACATGTAAATGTCCGTATATCATGAAAAGTATGAAGAATGAGTTATTTCACAACATAATAGTTTTCAACTTTCGGATTAACAAGGGTTGTGAGTTGGGCCATTGCAGACTTTTAGCATTAACATAAGGGCAAGTGGTTGAAAAATGTTCCTTATAAATGTAATTGTAAAAACCAGAAAACTTATAACTAATTGAGCTCATTTGTTACCTTGACAGAAACTTTTCTTTTTATTCATAATAATCAGTTTGACTAGTTATCAATTTCTTTAATTCTCTTTCTATTAATAATTCATAAATCTATCATAAATAATAGTATTCTTGTAAAACGTAAGGAAAAATCTGTTTATTTTAATTTAATTTTCAATTTTGAGATTTTTCATAAAAAAGTTTAACACAGCCTTAATGTTGCTGTTTAGGATTTCAAGTCTGTGAATTTGTAGTGACTTAGATGAGATATTTCTACTCAGATAATTAGAAACAATTTAAAATCAGATATTCAACGTATTTACTAAGCAAGTTACGCCTACTGGTTCATCACTTACATATCAGGAACTTTACTCTAATGAAAAATCTAGACTACATTCAATCTAGCAAATTCCACCAACACACCAATGGTTCTTTGGAACATCTGGAACTCTTTTGGAAATAAAATGTGACCGAAAATCTCAAACTGCCTTGGCCAGATTCTCAAGTGGTACGAAAAATTAAAAAAAATTAATTGTAAAAAGTGCTGTGACCATCCAGCCTCACCGAAACATATTCTGGATTGCGTTGGACTTCCCGAGAAGATTTATTCTCAGATAAGATTTATCCTAGTCTCATTGACTTCCTAACTGTCAACAATATTTATTAGAGTTGACCTGACAAATGTCAGATCTTTAAAGAGGATAAGCCAACAACAACTAAGTAAGTTATTAAAATTTTTATAAAGTTTGTGTGCCAATAAATTTCCTGTAAAATATTTAATGCACTGTAATTTTTAAAGATAAGTTTCAAATCATAATCTTGAAAAAATTTTAAAATGAATTTTTATATTGATAAATTCTAACTTATATTTCACCTTATTAATAGCTTCTGATAAATTGTTTTAAGGAATTTTTTAGAAACTATTAATAATGATAAATTTATATTTCTATGCTTAATTCGGTAGAAGTTATTATTTCCGCAATCATAATATGCATTATTAATGTAGTTAAAATATTTATTGCTTTATATAACTTTGTATCTTCTGTAATAGATACAAAATGTAATTGACACAAAATGTGTACAAAATATGGAGCAAAGAAACATTTATTACATTATAGGTTTAAACACAAAATAAATTTGAAAAGTAAAATGCTTTTGTAATTATAATTTTATATTTGGTTGAAAAATAATATGAAACTCACAAATATACATTAATATTGAACAATGAAGTGTTTTTTTTTAAACTTTGCAATTATTTTTTTAAAATAAAAGAAAAATTCATATTGCGCAACTTTAAATCTTTTATATAAGAAAACGTTTTTCATTCATATGGAGTGTTTTTATGCATACAGAAAATGCTTCTCAAATTTGAGTTGCGTAATCAAATAATTTTATAAAAATGTTTTAGAACATACTTAATGATTATAAGGCAGTTTTTCCCTAATTCTAAAAGTAAGAAATAAAATGTAAGAAAACATTTTCATTCTATTTATGTTTATTATTTAAGTGTTAAAATTTTCTAAATGAACTATATTAATTAATGTCTTTATTATACATTTGAAGGGTAACTACTTAAAATTAGTTTTTGATCGAAGTTACGCAAACTTCTCAGATAATCAATAAAAAACAATCTTCTTGTTAAGCAAGAATAATTCCTTCTTTGTTCTTGCAGCTATATTTTTAAAATCATAAAAAAAATCGTGCTTATTTATGCAGGCGAAATTTTGCTGAAGGCATATCAGAACTTTTACTAGAATTTTTTTCACAAGAATTTTTCTGACCTGAGTTTGAGCAATGCAGCATTGGAAATTCCTATTTCAATTCGATGGTTGCTCTAGCTTTAATACCTGTTTTACATTATTGATCTCTAAAATTTTTATGGAAGGCGTACTGTATTCGAAGTCAAACTGATATCAGTAAATTATTTCACTTTTAAGAAGCAGACCTAAGATTTATTAAAAAATAATATGATTTATTTCAAAAGATATATTTTATTTTAATTGAAAAGCTAGTTTAAGAAGAAAATACTATTTTTATTTCATATATGAATAAGATATTGGTTTGTGCTTACAATTTCTTAACTCACATATTAAAAATTTATATTTTAATTACGAATAATTTTATATACTTAAAATGCGTTAATATTTTAATAGAATCCAATATAATTGATAATTTGAAAATTTTAAATAACAATGAAGTAATCTGCATTAAAAATAGTGCCAAAGTAAACTATATACAAAGTAAACTATAAGGAAGCCTTAAAAATTAATTTCAAAGTGACGTAGAAATTTCAAAAGGACGTATACATTTTTATAATGGATTATTTAAAAGCTTTAAATGATAATGAAGTATTCTGCATTAATAAATAGTGCACAAATTAAATTATATACATACTAAATTATAAGCAAGGCTGAAAAATTAATTTCAAAAGGACGTAGATTTATGAGTTGAGTTTTTATTTTGTCTACCTAACAATATTATATAAATTAACCCTTATTATTCAGATAAATATATATTTTAAATGCCATGTGTCTGACATAACGTAAGTAAAATATAACTACCTTTATTATACTATTAATAAGTTTCTAAGAAAAATATGTAAAGAAAATTTTGCTGCTTTCATTTATGCATACATTAGAAATTTCAAAACTTGTTAAAATCGAACATATGAAGAAAATGAGAAAATGCTTAGTTAATTTCATGAGAGTAAAATTAGATTTTTTTAAAATGAAAATATCTCTGAATTTGTGTTATTGGGAACCTTAAATCATTGGACTTTTCAGTGATGATAACTATGATCCACATAGAATAATACCTTATTATGGAATATCATTTTGTGCTAAATTTCCTCGTTATAATTTGACCCTGTCGCCATTGTAATTTTTCTGGTCAATGAATAGATGTGTATAGAAAAGAACAGAAAAGGTGAATTGAGTACAAGTATATTTCCCCAAATAACTAGGAAAATTATTTCCTGATTTTAGAGCATTGTAATTTACCTGTATAATCCAAAGAATGCAAAGAGTAGTTGAGTGTTTAAAGGAATTATTTTATTAGGAAGAGTTGACTTGGAGTATTTTAGTGTATCAATATAAGTAGGATATTTTCTTACATTTTATTTTCTATTTATTTGGTATATGTTTTGCTGATGTACTGGAAAATCTAGGTGTATTTCGTAACGATAGATAGGTTAATCTCATTTCAGTCTTGTGGAAGATTATAGTTCGATAATTTTAAATTCATTTGCTTCCTGGAATACCTACTGAAACAAGATCTTTCGATTAAATTTTATGTGCTGGAATGTATAATTTTACAAAACTTCAATTGTACAAGTGTCAAAGAAGAAATTATTTATTTATCCAATAATTCTTTCTCCTTTTGTCCAATTCCTTAATCACACATAATTATATTTCAGGTCACTTACATAATTTTTTCATGTATGTATTCCAATGCAATTCCCATAAAAATTAATTTTATTCCCATTAAAATTTCTGTATTTTGATAGCAAATCTTCATTTTGTTTTCTTTCCTGTATCAGATAATTATTTTAAACCATTTGCATATGTTGAAAGACATTTAAATCTGAATCAATGCAATTGTTATTGTATGCTTAGAAATATGTGATAACTACGGAAATCATAAAAAATATAAAATAGCATAAAATATTTAATTTTTTCTGTTAACTTGATTCTTTCTCGTACGTGAATTATTTTGCATGAACATGAAAAGCTACTAAGAGATTTCAAATTTGATATTGTTTAGAATAGTTCGAAGAGATTTTTAAAAAAATGTTACTTATATTATTTATTATTATGATAATAAATTCATTGTAACTTATAAAATCATATGATAAAATTGAGTTTCTACAAGTTAAAGGAACTTTTCTAGGAAGCTATGTCCGGCATGAAAATAATATATGTACGAAAAATTTTAAAAAAAGAAAAACGATATGAATAAAACCATAAGATAGCAAAGAATTTACCCTCTGAAAACTTGTATTTTTTAAATAAAGTGCGAAAAGAATATTCATTATTTTTGAAGTATTGGAAATATAAAAAGAGAAATTTGTTATCTATGTAAGTAAAATTTTTGAGTTAATCATTGTTTTTCCTTATTTTTTATTCTAGCAGGGAAATGGCAAATAGCAATAAAACAGTATACGTTTTTATCACAATCCTTTCGTATATTTTTATTCTAATAGAAGTATAAAATAATCTTTTCTGCTTTCAGAAAAAAAAGCTTATAAACTTTTATCTTCGAACATTATATATTTTCTGGGAGAGAAAATATTAGTTACACATTTTTACAAAATTAATACTGACAGTAAGAATAATTTCTAATGAGAATAATAATAAATAATTTCTCATTTGATAAAAAGAACTGTATGAAAATTGATGAATTTAGCATACCTTGAGTACCCATAGGATATAAGAGGTACATTATTTTCTTTAAAATTTCTTAAGAAGCTCTATTAACTTATTTATTTAGCAGTCAGTTATCAAGATAGCATCTTTTAATATTAGTTACCTTCTAAGATGAAGTATGAATATTTATTTGCAAAATATATTTTTTATTAAAATGAATAAATTACAAATTCTTACAACATTTCTTGAAAGATTGGTATAAAATACTTATTGATGATATTATTTTAAAAGAGGCATTTGTGTGCATTTTAAATGGAAATTGCAGAGATTAGTTTATCGGGTAATAGATTTATGAGGTAATTTTCGTAAATAACGAATTATCAAATGTTTTTTTAAAAACGATGTCAATATTTTTAATAGAACTTGGTTCGTTAGCTACGAAAAATTGCGAATACAACACAAGATGCTTTAAATTATTTAAACACATCGCTATTACGATCTCCAAAATATACTTTAGGGTGTTCCTTGGCGAAAATCGGTGAATATTCCAACCAAGCTTATTTTTTCCGTATTTGAAGTCACAAAATGGCGCCGAAAAAATGATAGACCAAACAGAAATAATCCAACATTGCCAACAATATAGTGTCAAATTAGATAAAAACTAAAAGGCAACATAAAGTATAGGCCACCCCCATCTCTATTATTGTTTAACCCGATTATATGTATTGGTCTCAAAAATAAACTAACATACCAGAGAGTCTGTCACATCATAGAATTACCAAGCGAAAATACAATGCTTTTTTTTAATATCTTTTTTCACGTAGAAAGATTTAACTCAAATTAATTTTCACAGATTTCATTATTTTTATTTTTAGAAAATTGTTTGCGATCTCAAATAAATTTTTATTGGCATAAAACTACGTGAAAAAGATTTGATTCTGATTAGATTGGATTCACTTCAAACTTTATTCATATTTAAATTCCTAAAGAGTTCTTGAATTTATAATGTCAAATAATGGAAATTTACTCCGTTTGAAGGGAATTCATATCTTATTTTTAGGAGTTTACCACCATCACAGTTATTTCTTTTAAATGATGACAAAATTATATTCAAGCTAGTAAAATTGCTTTTATATCTTTTAAAAATACATATGGTTCACTTTTATTTTGTGGTAAGACTTAATCTTTACTTTGGAAAATCATGTATTGATGCTCTGCCAATGTTGAACTATGAGAGATGACTGTTGCTTTCTGGCTTCTACATGCACATGTGTTGGGATGCCTGCTTGGAATTCTTTAAAGTTTAATGCTTAATGGGTTTTTTCTCTTCCTGCACGGAAAAAAATGATTCACTTTCTGTAAAAAGCATCTTGATAAACAATATATGGATGTGAAAGAAAACATTAAAGTCTTCACTTGTCAGTTTGTTCAAACACGGAACCTAAACAGGGTTACATTACGTATCATGCTTCATTTTTAACTCTTTCCTTATTTATAAGTTGTAAAGAAAATGACAAAATATAGCTCTTTAATCAACCATCATTGAAAATATACAGCACAGGGAATCGAGATTTCGTAAGGAAAATATATGTGTCCTAGATAAGCTTGTTTGGTATTATTTTTAATATAGTTAAGTGTTGTAAACCTAGTGTTTCTATTTTTTGTTGTAACTGTGTTAAGATGTTAAAATTTATTATAAGACTAATTTCTATATCTGTGATTTCTTCTTATGCCAGTTACAAAAATTGACTCTCAACTTGGAGTTATTGATTTTTAACGGCTCTTTTGCTTTTTTAGTTAATAAGTGAAATATATGAAAAAATTGTTTCTTTTTTCTGAGAAACGTAAAATTGTATAAATTTTGGATCCCTCCATTGACTTGGAATGTTAAATTTGAGAGTTTCTATAAATCCTATAATCTTTATATAAATTTTAATCCCATTTCCTCAGTTTCAGTAGTATTAAAAGCTTTTTACTAACATAGTTGTTTTTTGTAGCAAATGAGAGAAAATGATTGGAAATTTTTATTTGAATCGTTTATAAAGAGTTTTGCACTTCCTACTACACCAAAAATTTGTTTTATTTTAAATTCACTTAAAATTTTAGAAATTTTTACCTATATTCTTCAATTTTATCAACTAATAAGTCAAACGTATTTTTTTAAGTTTTAGTTCAATTTTTTTCAAAGATTGCAGCATAATATAATCTCTGTTTTTTATAAAGCTCTGTTTTTTATATGTAATTCTGTTTAGCTCAAATGTAAGGATAGCAATATTTTTAGCACGATATGCAATCGTACCAGGCAATAGGAAACACTTAAAGTTTTATAATTAATCAATATGTTAAAAAAGTTACATAATGTGTCCTTTTTATACGTTGGGTGCAGTCAATTTTCAGGACTAAAATCTTTTAAGTTTTTTATTTTTGACGATAAAAATTGTTTTTTTTGTGTCACATTTTCTATCAATATTTTAATAATTTTCCGAAATGCATAACATTTTTTTTCTCTATCACATTCTCATTACCAAACGTGTGAACACATGATTTCTTAAAAGCCTAGTTAGTAATTCGAAATAATAAATAACAGTTTAGTTATAATGAATCAAGTCATTTGACATTATAAAAAAAATTATGAGTTGAATGCATTTTTAAGTGTCGTTGCATATTTCTCATTTTGGGGCTACATAGTCTTTAATATTTGCAGTTATTCTTCCTGAATAATTTATATCATATATTTCAAATTTCTTTTGTTTCAATTTTTATATATATGGATCTAGTCGTTTTAGAGCTCTACTCCATATCTGTATGATGTTACTTATTTCCCTTTTAACTCATTGTGAATCCAATCAAGGGCTAAGTGATTAGTGTCCCTAACCTCGAAGCAGTTGGTCCCGGGTTCGAATCCTGGTGCGGACATGGATGTTCCTTTCTCTCTCTGTATTTCTCTATTCTTTCACTTTCAGGGTAAAGATGGCATACCCATTGGGTACCCCTAAGTGTAAGTTGTCATTATCTTTGCTCCTTGTAGTGCTAAAGATCAGCCGAGCATTATGGAAAAAACATTTATGTATCGAAGAGTATTTATCTTTTAAACAAAATTTCCTAAGATTTTAATTCATGTAGAATTACATGAAACAGCACATTGTAACTTTTTAAACCTCTTTTTATATATTATTAGATATTTTATGTATTTGTTTAGAAGGTAAAGACATTTATTAAGATGCAAAACATTTTAAAAAGGAAAAATTATCAAGTAATAGGCTTAGAGTATTGATTATTCAACAAATTTTCTACTTAATAGATTTTTAAGAGTTAGAATGAGTTTAATTCATTATGCAATACATTTTTTCTATAAAATAAACAATTGAAATATCTAGAGTTATAGCTAGATGTAAAGTAATTTTCTATGATATAAAGTCTAAAAAATAGGATCGATATAATATTATTATGAAACTGGTAAAATTTAAGATTAGTTACGAATTGAATTTATATATAAAACTAAAAATTTAACCCGTGTACTTTTAATTAAAAAATTTACATAATTATTAGTTATTTTTAAATTTTAGAAAACTTTATTAACTAGATGGATTTTATGAACTGAATGTTTCTTTAAATGCTTTAAAAATTGAAGTAACTTAAAAGACAGTATTTAATATTAATATGGCATTATTTTTATGGGAGTAGAATATGAAATTTTTAGAATTATAAAATATTTAGAACTAATTTAAATGTGTTGAGAGTATACTGACTCAATATAAATATATGTAACATTTGTGCATGCTTAAATTTGCATATTTAATGTTTGAAAATTGAAATATAAAACAAATATCTTTTTCTAAGCATAATATTATGCAGCAATGAATGAATTTAATGAAAACGTATCTCCTACAGAAATGAGATCATGAACAATGATTTTTTAAAATAAAGTTATTCTTTTACACAAAATTGCTTAAAATTTCTAAACTATTTTCACTGTGTGTCCCGAGACAATAGAAAGCATTTATATTTAAAAATCATAGAGCCGTTACTCAGAAAAGTAATTTGAAAACTCGTCTAAGGATTTAAAGTACTAAAGCAATGTTTGTAAAAGATAATTGTGTATTGTAATAAATTAAAATAAAATTTGTATTTCATAAATATTCCATATTATATTTAAGTTCATTCTTAACGTAATTATAATTTAAAAGTTTAAAATATAAGTAAACAAAATTGTATTCGAAGATAATAGTTTGTGCATTAATTAAGCTTTTGTGTTTAAAAATATAAAATATGTTTAAATTAACTTATTTACATTCAAATAAGTAATTAATGATTTTTATTAAATAGCAATATTTACAGAAAAACAATATGAGAAAAATTATTGAAAATCATAAATATGAGAAAAATTAGAATATTTACATTAAGAGCAATATTTTAAAAACGAATACAAAACATAATTTATATTTAAAATGATTTTGAAAAATATCGTTGAAAGTCAAAATACCAATTTATAAAATAACAGTTATGTAGTAAAGAATTTAAAAATATAGTGAAATATTGTGGTAATGATAAAAATTTATGAGGTAATGATAAAAGTTTTTATCAACTTAAAAATAAAATATTCATTTTTATGAATAATACACATGTGCATTCTAATAAAATTTCTAATACATTTTTTAAATAAATTCATAGATAAAATGTGAAAGTTTAACTTATACCATGCTTTTATGATGATTTCATTGATTATTTGCGAATTAATTCATGATTATGTTTTATAATGATTCCAATTCCACATTTCAAGACATTTCACGCACAGTAGTTCTATGATAATATTTCATGCACGAATTCATGTGTTTAATGCTAAATACTTATATTATGCTTAACTTTAACGTTACGTTACTTATAATTACCATGAACAGTAATTATTAATTTATTATTTTATAATAAATTAATAATTACTAAAATAATATTTTATTATTTTAAAAATATTAATTTGTTATTTTCAAAGAATATACTCATGTTCATAAGTTAAGGATAACTTAGAATCTTACAGAAACTGAAATTTAAAATGAAAATTTCATACGTAGAATTATCACATACATCTTGAAGAATAATGTGATAATTACAAGAAACCACAAGATGGCGCCGATAGTACGTCACAATGAGGAGAGTGTAAGAGAGGGGTATATAAAGAATGGTTGCAAAGAAGTAAAATTGTTCACAAGCGCTTTAAAAGCCTTTCAGTGCAATAACCTCATACTTGTGGCATAAAGGAAGTATTTAGATAATGTTTTACGTGGTAGAATTATAGACCGTCAGGAATGTGGACGTGTCCAGCTGGAAGTATCTGAGGAACTTGGAATCGCGAGAGTGTCATCTTCAGGCTTTGACAACGGTTCTAAGATGATGGTAATGTGAGTAGACTTTACAGCGCCGATTGCCCCCAAGTTACAACACTCAATAAAAACCGGTATTTGATAGTTACAGTAAAAACAAACAAATGGAGCACAGGATCAAACCTGTCTCGTCAGCTCTCTTCATCTATCGGTTCGATAGTTTCAAGGCAGACCGTGTACAGACGCTTAGTGCACTTTGGTATATATGCTCGTAGGCTTGTCAGATGTGTTCCACTTACCGCAACTCACTGTCAACAGCCGTTAACCTGGAGTAGAGAGCACGCATTATGGACACAGAAATAGTGGTCTTGTGTGACGTCTGACGTCAGGTTTAGCTTTCAGTCTGATTCTCGGATATCATTTGGATAGATCTGGGTACCCGTTACCACCAAGGTAACACCATTGCACGACATCGTTACGGTGGTGCAGGATTGCTCCTTTGGGTAGGAATTATTCTGGGTTACTGAAGTAACTTGCATGTTCAGAATGTTACCATGACAGGTCACATCTATCGGGATGTCATTCTGGAACAATAAGTATGTTTGTTTCAGGGCGCCATGGGTGCAGAATTTCTGTTTATAGATGACAATGCCTGTAATCACCGTGAAAATATTGTAGACGAATGCTTTCAATAGGAGGATATCACCCGTATGGACTAGCAAGCATACTCACCGTATCTGATACAGCATGTGTGGGACATCCTTGACCGATGAATTGCAGCCCATCAACTCTCTCCCACATGTCCACTGGAACTTCGGAGAGCATTGCTTGATGTGAGTGGTGTAATATTCTCCAAGATCTGATCGATAATTTGATACTCAGCATGCCTAGGCGTTGTGCGGCCTGTATTGTATCGTCTGGAGGCATACTATGTATTAACCATCATACCAACCATGTTATATTGGTTTTTGTAAATAGGTTCTTTTTTGAAATTAGCTCCAGGGAGTAAAAATGGAAATTTTTATTAATGGTGTCAAACAAATAACATCTTTTTTTTGCTCTTTACCTTTTGTTTAATAAATAGACTTTACAAATAAGTCACACTTGTTTCGTTTCTGTCTCTTTCTTTGCCTAAACTTGCATTATCCTTAATTTATGAACACGAGAGTAATTCCAAAAAATTATCTTAAATATAAATGAATCAAATGAAAAACGTTTTTTCTTATAGGCATTTTCTGAAAGTCTTATCAATAGATTTCCAATTATGATTCCAGTTTTATAGTCATGGATAAGATTTCATGGAAATTGAAAGCATATATGTTTCTAAAACAGCGAGTTTACTTAAGAAATTCCAAGGAATTATTCAAATCATTGATCTAAAAAAACTTTATGGCTATTCTTTTCATTTAACGATCGTAAAAAATTGGAAATATGCATTCAACGAGTTTCGATATAGTGTGGATTTTAACCACTGAAATAAATAAGAAAGGAATTGAAGTGAAGAGAGAGAAGAAATGAAAACAATGCTGGTAGTTATGATCAAATGATTTTGAAGCATTATTTTCAGGATAAAAATATACAAAATACTAAAATAAAAGCTTATTTTCCAACAAAAATATTTTATTTAACAAAAAGAAAATTAAAATGTTGAGTGTTTATACGAAATGAATTTTGATTGTTTTAGTCTCTTGTTACAGAAATTCTGCTCGTGGCTCGTGAAAAGCTTTACAAGGTGACAGTGTACGATAACAACTGTGATTATATACATACTATATATATATATATATATATATATATATATATATATATATATATATATATATATATATATATATATATATATATATATATATATATATATATATATATATATATATATATATATATATATATATATATATATATATATATATATAATGAAGATAAATTAAGGATTGTTCTTTAGAATACTCAATTAAAATTTAAACTGGAAAATTATATATAAGATTTACTATGAGAATCTGACTTTAAAGTTGAGATTGTTTTCTATACTTAGCGTGAAACGAATCTGCCAAATTATTCTCATATTCATAAAGCAATGGGTTATGTTTTTAACAACAATTTTGAATTATAAATGTAATTTGACATTAAAAGATTCTTAATAAAGAGACTTATTTCAGGAAAAAAGCATGATATAATTTATCATTATTTATGTAATTTTAAACATGAATTAAATATTATTTTAAATATTTCATTGTAAAGTAAATGTACGAGAATCAATCTGAAACTTTTGAAGTATACACAGGAGAGAAGTAGTTAAAACTATAGATAAATTTGAAAATATGAAATATACTTTCTGAGTAAAAGCTTTTTATCGACCAGCTGCAACTAATGTAACACAGAGGAAGATTAGACAGAAGGAAAAACAAAGTTGAAGTAAGAACATTCTCTTACTATGATTTTCAAATAGGAATGATTTTTAAATCAGAATGCATTCAACTCTTCAATTAGAGTTCGCAAGTAGCATTCTATCGTGTACCACTGTGTTAAAATGTTTTACAGAATTTCGGAGAAATTCCGCTTCTATTCAAGTTGAACGCACAGCAAGATCATGTCAGCTTTGATTTCGAATTTTATTCTGTGATACTACAGTATGTGTTGACCTATGATAATTGTTCTGCTATCAAATACTACATTTGGTTTGGCATAATCATTCAAGAAGAGAGAAACATTTCAGAAACTGTAAATAGAAATCATGCGCAAGCACGCGCACGCACGTTAAATTACTTAAAGATGGGAATTACCATATTATTTCTAAAATTGTAACTAGTAATGAAATATACATACCAATTTTTGATTTTTTAACATGATAAAAATATAAAGTGTAGGTTTTGAAGATAATTGCACGCTAAAAATGATTGAAAAACAATTTATGGCAAAAAGTAATGCATGCTGTTTTTTTTTCTAGAAGTACAAGAATAACCAAATACTTTCTATTTAGTTCAAAAATTTCTATTTAGTTTGTAGCAACAGAAGACAGTCATCACCACATACTAGGGATCTATTAAAAACTCTTCAAGAATTAAATGTTAGCGAATTCATAGTTCGTCATGGTAATAAAGATTTTCATTCAGAGTGATCGACAGTTGATCTTATGGAACACAATAATATATATAATAGTTAAAGATCATATTTTTTATTCCCTTGATGTAGACATATAAAACTTTCGCTACTTTTTAATTCAAAAAAGAATTTAGATTGACGAGACTTTTGTTTCAGCAAATAAGATCAACTGGATTATAAACACATTTTATTCATCGATTCTAATAAGTGGATGACTCGAAGGATTCAATTTTAGGAAAATTTGCTAACAGAAGCACATTAATCAACCATGAATAAACAAAATGCATTTAGAAACAAACTGATATTGATAATGTTTTTATTTTACTAAAATTAACAGGATATATATATATATATATATATATATATATATATATATATATATATATATATATATATATATATATATATATATATATATATATATATGTATGTGTGTGTGTGTGTGTGTGTGTGTGTGCGTGTGTGTGTGTGTGTGTGTGTGTAACAGAGATAGCTATGGTAGGTACTTTCACATTTCAATTTTCTCTCTTCTAAAAACAAATAATAGCTTTTTTTGCATATGTGAATATTAACATCTTATTTTGATAAATAATCCTTTTTGTTTCCCTTAATTGGCGTTAAGGAAGAAAACAAAACAAATGGTCATTCATCTTCTAAATAAATTATCTACATTTGTTTAAATGTTATGGTATAAAATATTTTTGTATGATATAAAGATTTTTTTAATATTTTGAAGATCAAATTAATGAATATCAGTAGAAGAATTTTAATATTTTTGTTTCGAATCTCCCATGTGGTCTGAAGGAGTCTTATAACGCTATATAACAGCTTTCGGAGTAGTTAGGCCATCTAATTCGAAGGGTCAAATTGCATCGGAAACCTTGGGCTGAATCGTCATTCTTATGGGACTAAGAGACAAATTGATATGATAATGGCACATTCCATAATGTTACATGGTATAAGTAAGATATATCCCATAAGAGATTTCTCACCAAATCTAGCTTCCTTCATTTTGATTATAGTATCGCCAATTTGAGATTTTATAGCTTTACTGATTTTTTTGTTGCCAGGTTTGTATTTTTCTCGCATTTTACATAATGTTTGAGTCTCATATATGATTTTTTTAGGTGGCAACAGTGTTTGAATATTTTGTTCTGCGTTTCAATTCGGCGGACTTTAGGAAATTTCTCGTTCCAAAAACTTGCAAACAGCTTGGCGAGAAAAAAAGTCGCATTGTCGCCAATTGGGAGGATATATCCTATTAGTTCCTGCTATATAATAAAGCTAAGAGGTTGAGACAAGATTTTAATAAGGATCCAGTATAATTAAAATGCCAAATATTATTTGAAAATTTAAAAACATTTATTTAATTTAAATTAATAAATTTTAATTATTATTGTTAAAGTAAGTAATTCTGAAAGGTATTGCATATCATTTATAAAAACAAAATCACTGAAACGTTATTTCAACAATGTGTAGTAAATTTCATATTATATTTGAAAAAAGTATTATACAATTACATCTTCGTCAAATACTATTGCTTTATTCGCAGGAGTAATTTGATTGATTTTTCACGAATGATAAATGTCCTCAAAAACAAAATTTGCAAGCAAATCAATATTGTTTGAATATCAGTGTTTCTTTAAATTCCTTCCAATGGTGATTCATGTTAAATTTATTTTGGAAAACATAGCTTTCTTTTTATTAATACTGGGTTTCAGAAAAAATCCCTCTTTTCCAGTTTGATGAAAATGTAATAAAATATTGAAAGAATAAAAATAAGCCCTTATAGTCGAAATTAATTACAAATATAGTGTACAGTGAAAATAAATAGAAGCACATTAAATTCAGAGTCATGCGTTAAAAAAATTAAAATGGTTTATTTTCATAGCCTTATCTTTATTTATTTACTAAAATACGTGACAATTTTATTTTAAGAAACTAGCCTAATTCGAAGTAGATGTATATGTAAAGAATAAAAATACAATAACAATTACATATTGCTGAATAATTGCTGATATTGCACTTAGAACCTCCTACTGCAAAGAAAACTGGCGTATCAAAAGATCATGTGAGCCTAAAACTTATTCGATCCATTATTATATAATTGAAACAAATGAGAGTCTGACTTTGTTAGATTTGTCTAATTATATATATTTAGTTAGGATTGAAATTATTATCTTCATAATATAAATTTTTAATCAAATAAATTCAACTAAAAATTTAATGTTTAATATAAATTATTAATAATAAACATTTAATTAGTTATTATTTTGAAATACCCATAAAATGAAACTTTCTCATATAGTTTTCTCTGAATTATTATTAGATTCCTGTCAGCACTGTTTTTTCTTTGATGAAAATGTAATAAAACATGGAAATCATAATAAAATTAATGCCCAAAATTGGTAATAATAAAAACTGAATAAAATAAGAATAAGAAAAAAAACTATATAAAATTGATTTAAGAAAACAAAATTCATTCCTTGCATTCCAATCTTTTTACATGCATATTATAAAAGCATTTTAAAATAACTTCCATTTTTACTGTAGGAATGTTGGTGTCAGCATGAGCTAAATCGGATATTGCCCAAGAAAATAAATTTAATTTAGAAAATTTTGTAAACATGGGTGTAACATTTTGCAGAAATGTTTAAAATATAAGGAAATTATTTTTAAAGTAGTAGAATTTGGTTAATTTTTTTGAAACATCAAGTTTTTCAATCATTACTTCTACTAAATTTCAATTAAGTTAAACATTATAAATGTTTAATTTTACATAAATATTTCTTTTTAAGTTTAAGAATATTTCATAAATACTTAAAATTGCTTTCTTGACAGTTTTTAGTTTTGGATAAATATAAAAAATCAAAAATTTTTACATTGAAAAGCAATTTACATATTTTAATAGTAAAAGAAGAGAGCCCCTTGTTGATAATTTATAGAGAACATTTCAGGAATTCATTACTTTATTTCAGAAAAATGAAATTACTATAATAAATTCTATTAAAATTTTTTTATCCCATAGCTAAATGTAACAATAGAATATGTGCTTCCAAATTTCTATTTTCCTATAATAAACGATGAATGTTTCTTCAGTAGTCGAATGAAAAATATTATATATAAATCCAACATTTACGGTTTTTGTCTTTGATAAGTAATTCCTTGAATGTCAAATGTCATGGCAACAATAATATAGTTTTCTATTTCTTATACGCTTTAATTAATAAAAATTAAAAAAACTGCTTTTTCTCTAATTACTCAATTAGTTTTGTCGATTAATATAAAATATATTAATAAAAAAAAACTAATTTCTAGATATCGTGACTAAAATCATTTATTCAAATTATACATTTCATTAAATATTTAACATGAATTGATTTATAAATTAAATTAGTTATTTAATGAAATACAAAATTTTTACACAAATGAAATAATACGAATTCGGAATCTGAATTTTTTTCAAATTTAGAGATCACTGCTAGTTGATTTAGCACTTATAAGGGCATGGAATGGAAACAATAGACTATTCAGATATAGAACTTCTGATTTATAAAAAAATAATTCAAAAAAGTAGCTAGTAAAATATTTTAGAAATTTATTAGAAATACTGTATTTATTTCAGCCTGCATGTTTCATACAACCTTTTTTATTTGCCAAACAATGTTTTAAGCCTCAGATAGCTTTCAGTATACATTAAAGCATAGAAAATACCAAACATTACCTTAATTTATATTTGAGAATATTTCGATTTATTAAAGATATGCTTAATATTTTGAGAAGCATCCGTAACAAAAGTCGTATGAAGCAAAATTAAGTGAACAAAGTTATTTTTTCTTTAAACAGCGAGGCTAATCACATATGTCAAGAAGAGACTGATGTTAACACATGTTGAATATCACGAAATGGATGTGCTTATTCAAATCGTAGTATTCTGAATTGTTTGACAATATAAAACACACATCGCATATAAGAATGTGTTTTATATGCAATATAAACAATGTGTGCATATAAATCACATTCTTATATGCAGTAGGAGACGCATTGTTCTCATTTCTTAAAGCCCTCTCCTAAAAATGGTGCAAGTTTAAAATGTTATTAAAGTCTCCAAGTAAAAATAAAAGAAGCATGAATTGTTATTATCATATCTTCCTATTTGCAGAGCAGTAAGGCTTTTGTTGTCAAACTGCAAGTGTTTCCTACTCAGATTAAAACATGTCTCTCCTATTTCACAAAATGTTGCATCTTCAAGACTCATAGACAAGGTTCAACATGCCTAGTATTTCGGGCAGAGCTTCACAAAGTGAAAAGCTTCAGAGCATTCATTTTTAAAATAAATCATAATTGTTGTGCCACAATGATTTATTTTTACACACATTTGTAGATTTATTTCTTATGGACTGTTTGCTGATATTTGCTGACAATCATTCAAAAAAGAACTAAACTTTTTGATGATAGGTCAGTAGATGAGTTATTATATAAGTAGCATAAACAATTAATAACCAAACAAAAGTTAAAAAGTACATAAAAATATTAAAGTCCTTCATATTAACACAAGAACATGATATTTTTGAAGATTGACATTTTGATTTATTTTATGTATGATAGGAATTCTGTTTTTCTATTTTGCTTAACCTAAAAACAAATAACAAATAATTAAACTGTATCATATTTATGGAATTGAAAAGTATAAGCCAGTGTACAGTATTTTCGATGCCAGTAATTCCTATTCATGTACACAAGTTGGCATTAGATTAGCCAAAGAAAATATTTGGAAATCAATATGGAAGTTCATGACGATATTATTATGTAAATTCATGGTGATATTAAAGTAGCGCAATATTAAATATTTTTGAAGAACTAAATACACTCAATATTTGTCCTAGCAATGGTAAATGAATATATACCCATTAATTTGTTAATACCAATGGTGAAAATTCTGCCATGTCAATAGTAAAATACATCAAATATAATTTTGGACACAAAAAAATTAACACATTTTTATAAATGAGCATTGCTTACAAGCAAATTTGATTTAAGTACGTTTAAATCAAGAAAAAGAAAATTGGGTTACCACGTATTGAAAATATTCTTGGTACGAACTCTATTCCTCTTTATCGAAAAGATTATTTTATTCATTGTATTATCAGCAGAAATGTATTTCTAAACACTTTTAAATTTTCCATATTTATCCTTACAATTATTTAAAATCATTATAAAATTGAGGTCACTATGAAATAGTTATGAATGTTTGCATAATTTATTTAACATCTTTCCCTTAAAATGAGTTAATTCTTATTGACCTCAAAGATCACTCAGTTTCGTTGCTGGACAGTATATCTGAGTGTTATTTCGTGCTAGGGTAATTTACTGTGTATTGAAATTGACGTTCTAGATTCCATAGATGTTGCAATTTATTTTCATTGTTGCATTTTTCTTGTTATATTTTTGTTCAGAATATTTCACTTTATGCTGAAACATCTTTGATAATTTTTGTCTACAAGTTAGTTTTCTAAAAAATTACAAGTGGATAGATAACATTTGCTTCATTTTCATTTTACTTTGTCTATATTTTCCAAATATAATTCAATGAAGTCATATTAAAAGTAATTTAGTTTTACTAAATTTATCTATAACTTATTGATATTTCTTCCTTTTCGATATATTTCTGGGAATTATTTAAACAAATAAGCATATAACATGAAAAAACTATAAAATCAATTTGATTTAATTAATATAATTTAAAATAAAGTAAATATTATGTATATAATTCAGCTATTAAAATATTTTTAAGATGAAGAAAATTATATCAATCACTTTTATTAAATTTATAAATATCCTTTAAATACCAAAAATAAAGAATTTATTTCTTTATTATTTTAAATGGTGAAAGTAAATTGTTAAATGTAATTCTTGAAAAAGCATTGAATTTTTTAAAACCATTTAATAATTAGATTATTAGAAAACAAATATTATTTTTTTTAAATTTTTTGTAATAAATTATCAAAATTCATTGAAATCAGTTTCTATTTCTTATTAATTTGAAAATTTTGCTTCATTTGATAAGATCCTCTCAAAAAGTAAACAAGTAAGCCAAATTTTGACATAATTAGTATACCAATATAACTATATATATTTATATATATATATGTATATATATATATATATATATATATATATATATATATATATATATATATATATATATATATATATATATATATATATATATATATATATATATATTTAGAAAATGCAAACATTTTGCTTATCTTTTTTGTGCTTTCTAAGCAATTCATGAAGCATATGCAACAGTAAGAAATAAATAAAAATATCAAAAAAAATAGCATAACTGTGTTTTTCCTTTTAAAACGGCTTATTATAAGAAATATTAATTTTTTTTGTTCTTCATGTATGTAACTGTAGAAGAAGTTTTTCAAAATAAATTTGAAATGATTTAAATTAATATTGGATCGACACATATTTAAAATGTCAGAAGATTGAATAAGAATTTATTAATTTGTGCTTATTTCAACAACATCACAAATGTAAATAACTTCTACAAAATTATTTTCACAAGTCGTGTTTTTCAGATAAATCATTTGTTTTAAATTCATGAATTTACATCTAATCCCAATGAATAATTCATATAAAGCTACATCAAAAACACTTTCTCGTGTTTCACGAAATTATCTCGTTTAAGAAAAAATTAAAAGACAGCTATTTAACTATAAATTAAAGAACAAATATTTTATTAACAAAAAACTCTGGCTTAATTTTTGTATGTTTTGTTTCTTAAACAAAAGATAAAAAACAAATCTTTTTACACAATGAAAATATTCCGGTACATTAATTAAAATCTCTAGCTTTATTTTTTTTAACCTAAAATGTTACGAAGTAAGAATGTATTTTTCTTTACAATTTCTGTGGTTTTATTCAGAAAATTTGTATCCTTTATAAATTATTGAAACATTTCTGTCCTTCAAACTTATAATCCAGTAGCTTGTCACATAAATTATGTGGCACTGTTTTTTTTATATGCAAATAGATTATTTTTTTTGTCTTAGCTAGATAAAATTTATATTATTTACTTTATAAAAATAATACACTTTTCCTTTACTTGAAAGCTGTTGTATATTTTTAAACTCCAATAGGGAAAGGATAAAATTTTTTTTAACCGTTATGGTCACAGTAACATAAATATTTTTAAAATCTATAATAATTATATATATATATATATATATATATATATATATATATATATATATATATATATATATATATATATATATATATATATATATATATATATATATATATATATATATATATATATATATCACGTGTTAAAATCATCAAATTGTGAGTCAAAAAATGAATTCCAGTGTGTCACTTTACTTAAGTTTAATAAATAAATTTGTAATTTTTTGTATTTTACCAACAAATTATAAATTTGTAAATGCTGATTTGCTGAAAAAATAAAATTTAAATGTATGTATGAAGCAAATAAATTCATGAAATAATATACTTAAATTAAATGCCAAATGCCAGCATAACAGTTTATTTGTACTTAAAATGTATTAATAAATTTACCTATCATTATGCGTTCATTGTTGTAAACATTTGACTCATGGTATGATAGAACACATAAAAAGTTCCTAAATCGAGAAAAAATTTTGTAACCGGGTTTTTTTTTTAACTAGATGAAGATCTATAAACTTTTGATGTTAAGCAGACAATATTTTGCATTTATCCTAGCATTGTTAAATGTAAAATCTTGCTATTTTTAATTTTAAAAATGTCAGACACTCCCAAGACGTTGAATTTTAAGTCACGGTAGTTTATTTTAAGTGTATTTCCTATACAAGTATATAAAATTAATTGGATGCTTTTTAGCTAATGATTTTGAAGTAGATTTCTTCGTTATACCTAATCCTTCTAGAAGATTTTGATTTTTAATCTGTACAATTTTACATGGATTTATTTAATCATTCCAAGCTTTTCATGACATTTAATTAATTAAATTATTTTTTCGCATTTTTTGAGTATGGAAAAAAACAGGTTTCATTTTGATTTTGAATAAGAATAAAGAACTGATTATAACAGCCGATATTTTTTCCAACAACTTAAATGTTTTTTTGTTTGTAATACGTCTAAAAATGTTAATTTTTGATAATTGTCTCAAGTTTGAAACATTTATAATTAGTATTATGTGGAGAGCGTTACTTAATACTTATCTGAATTATTTCAGTTGAGCTGTTTTTTAACATATAGTTTCTCATTCTAGATAAGCATCAAAGTATTCTTATTTTAGCTTATTTCTCAAATTATTAAAAAGTAATTTTCACATTATCTAAACTATTTGTTTTCATTAGTAATATGAGACTAATGATTTAAATAAGGACAATCTTTTTATGAGATGAAAATAATTATAGCTCTGAATTGCTTTAGAAATGATTTGTTGAAAAAAAAAACATTTGTTGTTTGGGTGATAAAAATTATTTTCGTGAATAATATTAATACAAATATTTGCTCGATATCTACGCAATTTTAGTTAACCAATATTCCATGACACGTACTCATTATACTACAGCCTGTATTTGCTAAGCAATTCTTCACAACCCAAGAAGATTTGATAGAATGTGTTCTGATTTTTGAACTGTTATCTCATACACTCGGTGTGATGTAATTCAACTGATTTCAAGTAATTTCCTTTTTGATAAGAAAGAACTTTGTTCTTATGCCCAGTTTTGTGTGAAGTGTGTTTTGGAGTTGGAGCACTGACATAGATGCTATTATAAGCCTACACCTGTAATGATATGTAGGATACGAATTTATGAGATGTATGTCGCACTAATAAAACATCTATCACAAACAGTCTATGTGTTAATGTTATACTTTCTGTCAGTGAAAATTATCAGTAGATGAAAATAACAATTTGACTAACTTGATGAATGGTAAGAAAGTGTATTTAGTGGCTGCTACCGTATAGAATTTATTAAAAATACTTATCTAGTAAATATTCACTTATTATTCCAGGTAAAAGTTTTTGACTTCTCTACAGTTAATTGTTAATGTTACTATGCGTTCATGGACGTCGACGAGCTTTGTATTGTTTTATAAGCAAATAGACTATCTTGAACGAAATTTTCTAGATTTTATCACTAGAAAATTATTTTGTATGGCAATGATTGGAATTTATTCGTTTCAGTGCACCAACATGTGAAAATTATGCTAATAAAATCATTAATACTAATATTTTCGAATTTGTTGAATAATCTTCATTAATTTTATCCTTTCTGCATGGATAATTTTTGGAGAAAAAAATACCATGGTTACTATGACTTTTCTTGGAATAAAGAAATAGCAATAAACTTTAAATTTTTTTTTATTTCGTGACTTATATAAAGTCTTATTTCAGACAACGACCTATAATATACTCTATAATTAAGGTAAAAAAATGATAGTACAATTAAAATTAATATTATTTTGAATATTTACTATTTTATTGACATATTGTGAGTAATATATAACAAAACTAAAATCTTATATTGAATCCATATTTCTAACCAAAAAAATAAATTTTATATTTTCTAAACCGAATTTAAGTTATGCAAAGAAGAAAATTAAAAGAGTTTTTTCAACAATCCATTCAGATAATTGTGGATGTGGAAATCGGAAAATTGAGAAAAAAATTGTTACTCTTTTGAGCTGAATAATATATTTTCGTTTCTTTATAAATTAAATTTTAAAATTAAAGTGCAGAGAAGTATTGTTTCATATCATAAATATTAATGAATATGAATCTGAGAGGTGCTTCAAATTCTTCGAAATAATTGATGTTACTTCGGAAGTTATATTCACAGAAACTAATGCTAGAAAAATTTTAATCAACTATTTAATACTAATAATTACAATTTTGGATATGTAAAACTAAATTTTATATTTCTTAATACTTTACAGAAAGTTGTTAAAATATTAGTTAATTAAATATTAGTAAGCTAAGTTCTATGAAAATTAATATCATTTACTGTAAAACTTATTAAAATGAACTATATTGTAAGATTAATTTAAAAAAATAATAGTTCAAAACGTCTCTGCTTAAATTTGTTAATTTCCTTCGAATTACAATTGATGTTTATAAATATTCTTCTATAAAATTAGAGAAAACTTTTTATTCATAAAATTCTCTTTTTTTTCCAAAAAAAAAAAAAAAAAAAAAAAATTAAGAAACAGCAAGAATAGTATTGCTAGAAATTTGTAAATTTTAATGAAGAAATTTGGTACCAAATAAACTGGCATTCTTCGCATATTCTTATTCTTCCTATGATACTATGCATACGGCAAAAGATATTGCAGCTCTGGATATTGTTTTAGTGTTAAAAAAGTGAAGATTTCAAACTCACAAAACAATTTATCTAATTTATGTTGAAATGCAGATTGTTTATTTGGACTGAGAATCCTGGAGACAATATTCGTATATTTAGCCATCAAATAAAATTAATCCCCTGGTGACTTGATGGACTGGAATTAATATTTCTGCTAAAAGAAAGTATTCATAATTGACCTTATACAAGTGTTGATAACTGACATTAGCTACACTTATTGATAATTTTCGCTTATATGGTTTGTAACTAAACAATCAATGGCTGTGTTTTTGCATTTAAATTCTCTTATACAATAACTTGAAAAAAATAAAAGAATTTATGCTGATTTTTTGTCTTAGTAAAATAAAATTAGTTTCTATACGTTTAATGCTTTTACTAGCCAGAAGGCTAGAGATCTCTACATATTCAATAGCATATAATCAATTAATTATGAGAGATTAGCATTTTACAACGGAGTTTGTCAATCAGTAAATATATTAATATATTTGTAAATGATGATATCAATGTACAGTTGCTTGGACTAATTGCATCCAATATTGATTACAATTTTGTATTTGACATACATACATACATACACACACACGCACACACATACATATATAATAAATATTCTTAATATACAAAAATTTGGAAAAAATATTTAAAAATTACCCGGATAAAATTATACTTAACAATATTTGTAAAATAAATTTTCTGAAATTTTTGTTGATAAAATCCAGCACACACACACATTTTCCCCAATGTTTCAAGCTAACTATTAATTTATATGACAATAAATATAATTTTAATCAATATGCATTTATAATTAATTCATATTTTTGAACGTTATAAAATATTTTATTTGATTTATTACAAAATTGATTTCCTCAATATTAAATACTTAAGTGGCTCTGTAGCTTCACGCCGCTTCCCGTAAGCTCACCAAAGTGAAGCATCATTTGCCGCGGGCAGTGGTTGGGAGGGTGACAACGGTGTACTCTCTTTCACTGGGTTGCTGGAACTCCGTGGGTTGGGGACGTGTTCACGTTAATCTGTGACGTCCAAGGTCCTTCCGCTGGTGTGGCGTGAGTGTGGAGAGGAGGGTGCCAGTTCAGGTGTGGTGGTTCAAAATTACGAGGCACCTTAAAAAGAGCAAAGTCGTACTTTCACCTTCGTGGTGCTCTGATCCAAACGAAAGGCGCTCCCTATTGACTTAATTCGCACTGATAAAGGCAAAAGCGAGCTTGGCTTGTCCAAGTGTCATAGGAAAACAACAACAACAATAAAATGTGTTAGAAGTTAAAACAATGAAAAATTTGTTTTTATTTTCGTAAAAACATTAACCAACGAAATATTCAAGTAAAAGATATTTAGCCATTATGAGATCGTGATGCTTTAAAAATTTGAATTAAGTAAAAAAAAAAGTAAACATCCATTTTTTTTTACAAATTAAATGTCGTGTTTATTATGAATGAAAGTGAATTACTTCGAAATACACCGTGCTCTTTACATTATGCTGCGAAATAAAATGATAAATTACTTTTTTTAAGGAAAGGTAAATTGAATTTCATGCATTTAATGCATTATAATCTCAAATAAATAATGTCATTATTTACTTAAGCATAACACACTTTTACTCAATCTAGGAAGTTGGGAAGTTTGAACTATAAGTAGGCAATGGCCGCTAAGGAATCAGGGTCACGTAACTTGATTATTAAATATTTATTTAGAAATCTACAGGATATTTTACAAGGAACTCATAAACTGTAGGCTCCAGGAAAACTTATTGATTCCCCAAATTCAAGAAAATTTCGCTGCAGGTACTAGAAACTCCTCAAGGATACTAGAAAACCGATTGCTTAATTTTGTACTCGGGTAACTGTCACAGAAATTTACTCTATAATCTCGATGGTCCTATTCGGAGAGTATCGGAGGTTCGAGCTGCTCAGCGTCGAGGTCGGATGTCGATCTTCATGATCAGGAGCTAAATGCCATTCACTCTTCTCTTTCAGTCGCTTAGACTTGTCCGCTCTGAGACTCTCGGGAACAGTGTCAGGGAAATCATAAGTAGGTCGAAGATCTCCCGATCCCCACTTCAGCCTGCGATTTATATCCAAGCTTTCCCTCAACATCTGGAACTCCAGATGCTGGGGTTCAAAATTTCTAAATCTTTTTTCTGAGGTCACTCTTCTACTCCAACTTTCTGGCCACTCCACTGATTCAAATCAGAAAGAGTGAAGAAACAATACATTCTCCAAATGCATCTGCCCCCTCACCAGATGATTCCAATTTATTTTGAGGAATTACATTTGTCATGAAGAGCTTAATGGCTCTTCACGTATCCTATTTGCGGTTCCTGCATTATTCTCCAATTACAACTAATTGATTGTCTTAGGTATTGTGTAGTTCCTGGGTTCAAAGAGAGAAAAATCAATCTCTTTCATAGCTGTAAAGGGTGTTAAATTCCAATTGAAAATCTGGAATTATCTTGGGGGTTTACAAGAAATAATGGAGACGTTAATATGTATATATTTAATATACTAAATAATATACTATCTATAACATAATTGTAGGAAATTCTCATCTTAATCTATAGATATTATACGAATAGATGTATGTTAACCCTTATAAATGCAACATCCTTTGTTGTATACCTATCCCGAACATAAAATTTAAAATAAATGAATTGATTTCCATGGACAATAATTTATATTGATTTAATGAAACACATTGAAATATTTCGCATTAAAACAATTTATAAAACGAGACAAAATTTCTCTATTACACTCAAAAAATGTTTTACAGTACAAAAGAGCTCTTGAAATGTATTTGAAATGTTTTTTTTGTTTATGTATGAGAAAGTTTAAGACTTAGTACCTAGTTACTAAGAACAATGAAGTTAAAAGAAGTTTCATGTTTTTCTATCAAATCATGAAGGAAAATTATGTAATAAGCAAACATTTTTATATACTTTTGCCTGAATTTTAACTGGTAATATACTTTTAAATAGACCTTTTTTTTAAGATTTTGGTATCTCAAAATGAAGTCTGAAAGTTAATAAAGTAATATTTTGAAAGATATAAGTGATTTTATTTTGAAGTCAGCATACTTTAATGAAATATTTCATAAAAGTAATTTAATATACTTTCAGGTATATTACATTAAAAATATTACATGTTTATAGGAGAATTAAAAATAGTACTTTATTAAAACGCAAATGTATTAACTGTTAATAATATAATATGTTAATTAGTTATATTTAATGAAAATTATTTCGCAGATAGTCATAAAAAATACTGTATCAAAAATCGGAAAGAAAATGCAGTGATTTTCATTAGTTTTCATTGCTTTCATGTAAAATAAGTTACGGTAGGTATACCTAAAATATGCTTAAGTAATAAAACTTCACAGACAAATTGTATTTAAAAGTTATTTCTTGATGAAAAGTTTTTTCTACACAATTTTATGAAAATGAGAAATATTTAGCAACCTAAATTTGTCTTTCTTATAGTTCGTACTGTAAACTACAGATTTAGTAGTTTATAGAGCACAGTATTACTGCTCATGTTGTTTGGAATCACTTAGTTGTGTTAGAAATGATGCTTTCCTCAAGTAGATGATTTATAGCGTCCATGAATCCATGGTTTGATACATAACGTCATGCTGGTTCATCAAATTGCCTTCCTTTGTGCCTCAATATTTTCTTTTTTCTTCATATTTGAAATAGCCAATTTGCTATCAATATCTGTGTAAACAATTGCTTTGATTAATTCATTGTACTTTCAATAGGTATGTCAGCATCCGGATGATTGAGTGCCTTTTTGCATTTTTTAACTGAGGAAATTTGAGTTTTAAGAGCGGTAGGTAGTTGTCTTGTAATGATTCTACTCTGTGTGAGGTCAACGTTTTGACATAGACTACGACTACTTGTTTTATGATTTCTTCATAAATGGAGAAACCTTGGAAGTGTAACTTTGCACTGATGATACTGGGGTTAATTTGAGTGCTCCAATGATAACCCAAAGAATTTTTTTGAGCTTTTCCCAACGTGTCAGTTATACCCTTTGTTGCTGTGATTTAGGTCTCACTGCCATATTTGATTATGCGTTTTATTTATGTGTTGTTCGTTGTATTCGTGGTTGCTTGCATTCCTTCCCATTGGGCTCCAGCAAGTGTTTTCATCATGTAGATTCTATCGTCAACTTTTTCAGCTATTACTGCACAAAAATATTTAGTGCAATTAATTCTTCTTATTTGATCGTTATGAATCATTAGGTTAAAATCAGTCGTTACTTTTCATGAAGAAAATAACTGGTATATAGTATTGTTCTTATTTAAAAGCATATTATTTTTTTGTACAAGGTTTGAAATAATTTCAAAGCTTTGATCATATTGTCTTCCATTACCAGTTTTTACTATTTATAATTTATAGAGTTTTTACCTCAATCCAAATTACCATATCATCGGCAAACATAAAAAAATAATTCCTGAAATTTCTTTCAATTTTGATATAAGGTAGTTATTAAACATGTTTAAAAGTAAACAATTGAAAACTGCTCTTTGTGGTAAGAAAATTTTAGTTTGTCGAAAGTGAAATTCTGTATCAAATGCAAATACAAAAATTTAAGCTTGTGGCACATTGATAAATTTAAATATCAATAATTAGGAATTATCGTCGATGTAAATAATGAAGTTTCCTTCCAAGATCCATTTACATTTAAAGAAAAATACCATAAAATTGTGCTACAGTTTAAGGTTTTTTGCTCTTGGCAACCTGTGAAAATAATACTCACTTTAGTTGAATATTACTATTTTTAATGAATAATAACTGTAATGAAAATTGATAACATTATTCTTAAAATTTCAAAACACTTTTGTCACTTAGGAGTAATTAATGAGAAACCTACATCTATCTATTTATCTATGCACATAATTGATGACATTTTTTATTAGATAGAATTTAGTAAAGACTTAAAAAAATGTAAACAATTAGTATTGAGAGATCTTTAAAATTTAAATTATCTTAAATGTCGCACATATGAATTATAAACTGTACAAACATTTTTAAATTATATTTTTATTTTGATTTTTTTAAATGAATTCTTTTTTCATTAAATTCTTCTAACTAAAACTTATTCACGTTTAAAAATTTGAAAATAAAGTTAATTTAAACAAAAAAAATATATTAAAAATTCGTTTCCCAACAAATTAGATGTTTATTATTAATGTTTATTTCCTAAAGGAAATTTAACGAACACTTGTAAATTTGCTCAAGCATAACTCACGGCTTTAATATTTATGACGCATTCACTTTTTTAATTAATTTTATACCATGTTATTTCACAAATCCTAAATTAAATAAATGTTTTTTTATAATTATGTAAATTTTAAGAAAAGGTATTTCAAAAATGCATGTTTGATATTTAATATTTATATGCAGAGGTAAATTTAATCTTGGTGAAATAATTTAAGATATTTTTTATTTTTCGCTTTATAAAAATTAGATTTTAACGAAATGAAGTAATAAAAAATGTTTTGAAATACTTATTGCTTTTTGTTAAATTACAAACTGGAAAAATTTAATTTTTTGTATGACAGTATTAATAAAATATAATGCCCATAATTTGAGATGTCTCAGTATTTTATAAAAGTAAACACTTAAAGACGAAATGTAATATTTTTAAACCTAAAGCTAATAATTAATTATAAATAAATGAAAAATATTATACGAATTGTAAATAAAGAAAAATATTAAGATTTTCCCTTCAGTTTATTGAATTATGATATAAAAATGTCATTATAAATTAATAATAAAAGAAACGCAAACTATTTGATTTTGTATATGTAAAGCTATCTAATACATTTTCTTTTAATATCTCCTAGTCAAGAGATTAGATTCTTAGTCCAGGAAATTCAGATAATAAAAATAAATTTTTTTTATTAACATAAAAAGAAATTGAAATGATTTTTATTATCTGAATTTATACGTATATATAAGGTAATTTGCTTAGTGAAATTCTGTTTAAATCCTCTTATAGGAAATTTATATTGATAATGATAATGCAATAATTGTTAATGATTCATAAAACATTTTGGTTTCCAAAGTCATATTGTTATATAAACAAACATTGTGGAGTAGTATTTCGTTGGCCAAATAGTTATAATGAATATTTGGTTGACTTCTCAATATTCTTGAAATGATACAATAAGAAAGTATTTATACTTAGAGAAGTATATAAGTAACTCTCTTATACTATGCTCTGTACTACATAATATACATAGTTTCAAGTATTTACTCTGAGGAATTTTTATAAATACGTCACAGAACAAATGGGGGAATTTTTATAACATGTCTTTTATTTTGTTGAGATACTTCCTACAAAACATCAAATTGTATGATGAATAAGACAATAAAATCCAAACCGTTGTGGTGAACGAATGTGCAGTATTCGATTCGCACTACAGAACTGCATGTGCGTAACTCTCCTTCTAGAACGAACTTTTCTTTCCGCACATGATTCCTGTGCTTATTATAATTTTATGTAAATATTTATTGTCACCAACCAATCAGAAGATATTCTTACCTGTATATATAGCCTGTTGGTTTTCACTCGCCAGACAGGCAGAGTGAGATGGCAAGTGTGTTGCTTGTCTGATTTTAGTTCGCAATAAAAGCCTATTGATTTTAATTATCCTGTATTTACTTGAGCACGCTAGTTATTCACTTCAATGGTGACCCGGACGTGGAAAAATGACGCACAGGTGAAAATCTTATTTCAATATACCTTTTTGTACGAATTTTTTCGTTAAAATTTCTTTTCGGTTGATTACCACTATTTTCTTATACGTAACTTGTATAAGTATTTTTCATATTACTTAGTTTTTCTGCTTTTTACATTTTTTGTCCATTGCTATTACTTGTTTTGTTACATTATGACTGCTCAGGAAAAGTCAGCAATTTCTGTTACGGATGGAAATTTTCCGCAGCCGGAACTTTCCCGTATCGCTTTTCGTCCACCGCCATTTTGGAAACAAAATCCCGAGTTGTGGTTTTGTCAACTGGAATCTTCATTTACCATATCTGGTATTACAGCTAATGTCACTAAATTTCTAAGTGTTGTTTCTGCTTTAGACTCAGACGTTCTCCAAAGTGTGGCGGACATAATTAAAACCCCACCTTCAGAGCAATCTTATGCTATTCTTAAAAAACGTATTATTGACCATTTTGCGGAGACTGAAACAGCTCGTTTAAGATCATTGTTTCAAGACATTTCCTTAGGAGACAAACGACCTTCCCAATTGCTACACGAAATGCAAAATCTTGCATCCGGTCAAATGACTGACGAAGGCATTCGCGCCTTATGGTTACAACGTTTGCCCGTGTATATGCAACAGATACTTTCTGTAAGTCTAGAAAACTTAGATCGTCTCGCGAAAATAGCAGATAAAATTTCCGAAGTTTCAGGACTTGCCGCCATTAATGCTGTCTCTCCAAATACCGCATGCAGCAGTAGGGACTGTGAAAATTCCATTAGTGTTTTAACTAAACAAGTTGCGGCCCTCACGCTTTCTGTTAACAAGCTGACACGCCAGCGCAACGTTAGTAAGAATAGGTACAATCGTCGTCGGTCTCATTCTAGACATCGTTCTCCCTCGAATGAAGCCAGGAAAATTTGTTGGTACCATAGGCGGTTCAAAGCTCTTGCAGTTAAATGCACAAAACCTTGCTCTTATCAGGAAAACTAGAAGACCCATCTGTTTCGGTGACGACAGATAACGGTCGAGGAGTCAGTCTTCTTTTGGTTTATGACAGAGTTACCGGTACTCGGTACTTAATAGACAGTGGTGCTGCCGTCTCAGTTTTTCCCCGATCAAAGATGCATACCAATTAATTTTTACAACCATCTCAACCTACGCTTTACGCAGCTAACGGTACTTGCATTAACACCTATGGCAGCAAGAAATTGAAAGTTAACATTGGGCTTAACATGACCTATACTTGGACATTCCTTATAGCTGATGATGATCACGCCATTTTAGGTGCTGATTTCTTAGAGCGGTTTGGTATATTGGTCGATATCCGTATTCGTCGAATTATGGACCAAACTATGCTCGTAACTTCAAGCAGTAAAGCGGCACATGGTCCATCATTAGGTATTACAACACTTGCCAACACTACAAAGTACATTAAACTACTTTCGCAATATCCTAAATTAACGTTACCTTTCATTAGTAAAGACAATCAAAACTCCGCTGTAACTCACTATATACATACAAATGGTCCCCCTATAGCCTCTAAAGCACGACGTTTGTCACCAGATAAGTTAGCCGCACTCAAAAAAGAATTTTCTGCATTTATTAAACAAGGCATCTGTAAACCGTCAAAAAGCCCATGGTCGAGTCCAATCCACATGGTTCCTAAAAACGATGGGACCTGGAGAATTTGTGGTGACTACCGCCGATTAAACAGTGTTACCATCCCTGATCGCTATCCAATTCCCCACATCCATGATTTTAATGCTGGATTAGCGGGTAAAACAATTTTTTCCAAATTGGATTTAGTGAAAGCGTATCATCAGATACCTGTCCAAAAAGCGGATATTCCAAAAACAGCGGTAATTACTCACATAGGACTTTTTGAATTTAACTACATGACCTTTGATTTGAGAAATGCAGCCCAAACTTTTCAGAGGCATATGGATGAGGTACTAAGAGGCTTAGACTGTTGTTTTACATACTTGGACGATGTTCTTGTCGCTTCAACTAATGAAGCAGAACACCTTACGGACCTAAAAACAGTTTTTGAACGACTAAGACTACATAACATTGTCTGAAATTCAAATAAATGCATTTTTGGAGAAAAAGAATTATTATTTTTAGGAGTAATTGTCTCTGCTGATGGCATAAGACCTTCAGATTCTAAAGTACTAACTTTACAAAACTACCCTCAGCCAAAAAATGTACAGGAACTGCGCAGATTTCTCGCGATGATAAATTTCTATCATAGGTTCATCCCTAATGCTGCTTTCTTACAAACCCCTTTACAGGCTTTACTGAAAGGTAAAAAGAAAAAAGCTGATAAAACCCAAATTACTTGGACGGACGAGGCCAACGAAGCATTTCAAAACTGCAAAAAACAACTTGCTCATCGTACCATGCTTTACCATCCTCGTCAAAACGCTCCTCTATCACTCATGGTAGATGCGTCTGAAGTCGCTATAGGTGGTGTTCTTCACCAATTATCCAAACGTGGCGATCTTCAGCCTTTGGCTTTTTTCTCTCGAAAGCTTACCCCTTCCGAGACGCGTTATAGTACCTACGATCGAGAGTTGCTAGCAATTTATTCCACTATCCGTCACTTCAGGCACATGCTTGAGGGTCGACAGTTCACCGTTTTCACTGACCACAAACCCATTACTTTTGCGTTTCGTCAGAAAGCTGAGAAAACCTCTCCTAGACAGCTGAGGCACTTGGAATTCATTAGTCAGTTTTCGACTGATATCCGTCATGTCTCCGGTAGCGAAAATTGCGCAGCCGACGCACTTTCTAGAATTCATGCTTTTTCATTTCCTACCACAATCGATTATGAAGAAATGGCTAAAGAACAGTCTCATGATATCTCCTTACAAGATTTTCTTAAAAATAATTCTCTGAAAATTAAATCTTTTCCTTTATCTTCAAACTCTACTTCTCTTTTTTGTGATGTGTCGACCAGTGTTGTTCGACCTATCGTTCCATTTAGTTTCACTCGAAAAGTTTTCGATATGATGCATGGTCTGTCCCTTCCGAAAGTGCGTGCCACGACCAAGCTTATTACTTCTAAGTTTCTCTGGCCAACTGTCAAGACAGACTGCAAAGAATGGGTGAGAGCATGCTTACCATGCCAAAAATCTAAAATTCATCGCCATACTCATTCTCCCATTGGTGATTATCCGTTACCAAGTGACCGCTTTCGTGTTGTGCATATCGACATTGTGGGGCCACTTCCGCCATCTCAGGGCTATCGTTACTGTTTAACTTGCATCGACAGATTCTCTCGATGGCCGGAAGCTTACCCTATCGACAACATTTCTGCTGAATCAGTCGCAGAAGCTTTCTATTCAGGTTGGGTATCTCGATTTGGAGCCCCTCAAATCTTGATAACAGATCAAGGCAAGCAGTTCGAAAGCGAACTTTTTCATTCTTTTTCTAAGTTATTAGGAGCTGAAAAGCTGAGGACTACTGCCTACAACCCTGCTTCGAATGGCATGGTTGAACGACTGCACCGCCAATTGAAGACTGCAATTAAGTGTACAGATCCTGCAAATTGGGTAAAAGTGCTCCCATCGATACTTCTCGGAATCCGCTGTGCAGTGAAGGAAGATCTTGGCACATCGGCAGCAGAACTGGTCTACGGCTCGACACTCCGTTTGCCAGGAGAATTCGTCCGGGATACAACCAGCCGTTCCGCACTGCCTGTTCCCGACTTTCTTTCTAAGCTTCGGAACCACGTCCGATTGTTACGTCCAGTACCTGCTTCGAGGCATTCATCAGCAACTACTTTTATCCACAAAGACCTCAACACTACATCACACGTCTTTGTCCGACAGGATGCTGTACGCCGACCTTTGGAGCAGCCGTATGATGGTCCCTTTCTTGTCGTTCACAGAACTCCTAAGTTTTTTACATTAATGATCAAAGGAAAGAAATCTTCAATTTCTATCGATCGTCTGAAGCCAGCACATACCTTGATCGATCACTCTGCACCAACACCATCTTCAAACATTCGTCCAGTTCCGTGCACGGCCGACAACCTCATCACCACGACTCGCTCTGGACGTCGAGTCCGGTTCTGGTTCCCGTTGCCATCCCTGCAGCAACTGGACTGACGGGGAGTACTGTGGTGAACGAATGTGCAGTATTCGATTCGCACTACAGAACTGCATGTGCGTAACTCTCCTTCTAGAACGAACTTTTCTTTCCGCACATGATTCCTGTGCTTATTATAATTTTATGTAAATATTTATTGTCATCAACCAATCAGAAGATATTCTTACCTGTATATATAGCCTGTTGGTTTTTACTCGCCAGACAGGCAGAGTGAGATGGCAAGTGTGTTGCTTGTCTGATTTTAGTTCGCAATAAAAGCCTATTGATTTTAATTATCCTGTATTTACTTGAGCACGCCAGTTATTCACTTCACCGTAATAAAATTAAAATTTTTATGCCCATACAAATTTCTTGATTTGATAGCTTCGTTGGAATAGAAACACGATTTTTATATCTTCATTGGATATTCAACGACAAATTTCTGGAAGAAACAAAGAAGAAATAAACCAAACTTTTGAATCAACAAGTACTTCATACAAAAAGCTAATTTTGTAAAGAAAAGAACTTGTATACTTAGAAAAAGTTTTGCACTGTAGAATGCGGCCAGTAAATTGCTGAAATTACTTTACATTTGCAGAGTAACTTCAGAGTAACTATTCATTCGTAAACCCTGGTGTTATGCGATCCTTGCCTAGGGCTAATTGGCACCACGGTATTGGTGTCTTAACGGAGCCTCTAGTTGCTTGGCGAACTTCTAGAGTAATTTGCCTTGCCCAGTAACTCAGGCAATGCTGGTTGGACTTATATTACCTGAGCTTTTTAATTGTTATCTTGTGGCTGAAAAGACACAAGAAGTAACAAACCTTTCTGCATTTGCAGGTGAAGCCTCTAAAGTAGACCTTGCTGAAAAAGACAAGGGAACTCAGAGGCAATCTTGTAAAGGGGCAGCAATGAATCCTTCACTTGAGGTAGAAATGACCTCTAAACCATCTTCTTCTAGTGAAAGTCAGGAAGCTATTCCTAGCATGACTGACTTTCTGACCAGATGGGACTATTTCAGCAAGACCTTATCTGCTGGAAATGTCATATGCAAGAGGAAACGGCAGAGCATGTCATTTACAAATGTGAGGCTCTTGCCCTCCCTAAATTAACTTCTTTAGGCTTCATCCATACTAGAGAGTTACACCTAGACTCCATTAAAGGGTTATTGGACTTTATTAGTAAAGTGGGTGACCCGAGCAACTGGAACTAGGAAACATTGGGTTTGGAGTTAATGGTACAAAATGCTTATAAAAGCAGGGGTGCCCAATGACATATAAACTCAATTTTAAGAAGAATAAGAAGAACTATTCATTTGAATAATATAATCAACAGCAAAAGACCATAGCTTCTGTTTCCGTTAATGAATCAAAGTATAATAATAATAATATATAAATTATTGAAAGAGAGAGTTACTCCTCCTTTGTTTTCTTTGCTTTAAATAACAATCTCTTGTTATTTAGTAATTTATTAATTAAGTTTAATTATATGATAAGCATTTTTATTATACGATACTTAATTATACGATTAGCATTTAATACGATAAGCATTTTTTCTAACACTTTATGGATAAGTTATAATCTCTTTTCATATCTTATTGATAATCTTTCATATTATTGTTTAGTAAAATTGCAATTAGTTCATATTTAGTTTTATCAATTAATTTTATTTTGGCTCATTTGCTCAAATTTAATATTTTTTCATGTAGATAAAGTTTTTGCAATAATAAGGAAAACTCAGTTATTAGAAATGCTTCGAAATATGATAGTTTTAATAATTAAAAAATAATTGCAACTTATTCTCAGTTGTTATAGTTCTATTGATTTCTATCAGTATAATAAATTATCGTGTAATTTTTATTTTACATATATGCTTTCACAGTAATTATATAATTAAATTCATTTATCAAATTGAAAATGCAATTTTATTTATAGAATTAATATTTTATGAAGTATTTCATATACATTAATTTCAAATTAATATCATTAATTATCTCTCGTGAAATTTTCCAATACTTTTTATCAATTATTTCATAAAAGCTCACATATTAAAAATGAAAAGTATTATACATTTATTTATTATTTAATTTTTGATAAAAATTTTGAAAAATTATTTCATGTTTGATTGGATAAAAACTTAAATTTATCCAAAATAAATTACTTTGGAGCATGAAATTTTTATTCATTGAAATAAATTCCCAAGATTATTCCTTCAGAATGAGAAAAACTTTTTAAAATAAAATTAGAGTTATTAATATAATATACATTAACTGGATCGCTTCATTATTATTCATTAACATTCTCATTAATAGATGAAACCTTAATATGAATGAATGGGTTTACAACGAAAAAGAAACTGTATTCAAAAGTGTATTTATATGAATAAAGCTTTTGCGAGTTTCCTTTTTCTAGAAAGGATTAGAATTTCAAATAAGTTAACTTGTTTATTTATTTTAGTACCTTATATAATAATGAACATAACTCTAAACTTTTAATACTCTATTTTATGAGAAAATACAATGCACATAAATATGATACTGAATAATGTAATTAATAAAGAACAAAAAGTGAAAATAGAGAATATTTTACTCGCTCTTTAGATTCGGAAAATGGTAAACAGACGAGATTGAATAAGCATTTTTTATTTTTAACCTTATTAATAAGATAATTAAAATAAGATAAATTTCTTGTAGCTGAAAGAGAATGCATTTGAATAAATTTAATTATTAATTTATGAATCATGGAAACAAAGTTAGTGCAAATTTTATTAACTAATGAATTAAAAATATTATAATTGGAAGTTTTTTTAGTTTATTATCGCATTTGTTATTTTAAACATGAACATTGGATATAAAATAATTATTCATGTTTATCGCTTTTAAAATAATGTTTAATATTCAGCAGTATAACAATGATTTTAATATAATTTACGTGTCATGACGTATGTAGGCGCTTATGAGCTGGCTTATTAGCTGATCATTTCATTGTTCAGATATTATTAAATGGCAATGAATAATATTATCATAAATTATTAAGAAAAAATAAAATTAGTGCATGAAAATTAGAAATTGAGCATAAATAATTATTCTTACGTAAATTATTTAAGATTTCTTATAAAAAATATTGAGAAGTTATTCACATGCATGTCATCAAGCATATGATTGGTTAATAATGCATGATTACCAATTTTATTAATGAATTATAATCATCAATAAAATGGATAATCAACATAATACATTTTTGTTTTATTAATACTTTTTATAAATGAGTTATTTTTTGCTTTATGCTCTCAAAATTTATAATTAATAAATTTTCAAGTATTCCATCCTAAATTTAAGTCGAATAAAATTCGGTTGTAATAATGACTGAATGTATCGTATGTGGTTCACATAAATCTCAATAAATAAAGATTATTTATATAGCGATAAAATAATTGCAAAATAAAAAGTTAAGCATCATTTAATTATCAAATAAGTATGAAGAACTAAAAATATTGCTTAACAATATATTTTCATTTATTATTTTGTTATAATTTATTTTTTTCAAAATGTTTTACATTTTTGTGAAATTTACAAATTAGCCAACCCCATATTACAAGTATAATGTCTTTCAGTGAAAATTATATTTATTATTTGAATGACTATGTTTTAATGTAACTGCTTTGAAATTTTTAATGAAATGCATAAAAAATCACACTCGTGAAAATCAAATTTAACCACAAAGAAATAAAAAAAAATATTTATACCTAAACATGATTGCAAGCATAATTAATTCTAGTGAATTAATTTTAAAGTTGTATCATTATATTTTATATTTATCTTATATTTTTAATTTGCGGAATATATACTGAAGTTAGCAACAATTAACTATTATATTTTAACTGTCAAAATTTATCCTTTTTAATAAACATAAATCTTGAGTAACATTTTTCTCAAAATACGTTTGATTACGTAAACTTTTAATGGAAAATCTTTTCAAAAGACAATAAATAATGGAGAATGAAAATGCTTTACAACAGTTTTATTTTGTGGAATATAGCTTAAGTAATCATTTTGTAATGTTTGTTGTAACTATATCTTAAAAATTAATTTTCTTAAGCAAATAGAAATACACAGAAATATAATCTTAATAAAAGAATACTTAAAATATGCTATACAATTATTTTTCATTTTTATGAAGAGTTATTGAAGTTCCTTTAAAATTTATTTCAAGGAAAAATTAATTTGAATGATAATAATTAAGATACAATTTTTTTTCAAATAAACATATTTCAAATACGCATGCAATAACAAATACATGTTAAAATATTGCATTCTAATGAAATTGCTTAAAATTAATTGCAAAAATTAAAATCAACAGTTTCCAAGTATTTCAAGTTAAAAGTTAAACAAATAAAAGTACGAAAATTAATTAATTTACTGATAAACCATAAATTGCAATTTTTTTCAGTAGATTTGAGAACATTATTAGAAATTAAATACTTTTAAATTATTTTGTAACTGTTATTTTTCATTTAATTAAAACAGTTATATATTCTGAAATGAAAATATATCTTGCAAACTTTTTATTGAATAGGTATGTAAATAATATGAAATAAACTCTAATAAATATTATGTATGAGTAAAATAGATTAAATTCACCATTCAAAATTGAATGATATTTTAAAATGTTGAATGAAATATTAATTTTAAAGTCTGTATTATACATCAGAAATTATATCTCTTTTTTAGAAAACCTTAATTAGTTCAGTAATAATTTCTTGAAAATTTCAATGTAATGTTTAATACATATTTATCGTATATATACTATAGATATATTCTTTTAAATTTAAAATATGTGTTTTTAAATGTGTTTTGAGTGCTTTATTTATCATAAATTAAGTTATATGAAATGTACATGACATTTACCATCTCTTAATTATGTATAAACTTTAAACAAGCAAACATCCGGAACTTAAAATATTTCCTCAAATTAATATTTTATTCTCAATTAAATCAAGATTTTACATTAACAAAATTGTTAAATTCAAGATTAATATGGATTTCCTAACTCTAAATAAAGAAAAATTTACATATTACTTTTTTATTTTACAGATTATCACTATAATAAAAGATTATTTTAAAGAACAATGCTTCTTACTTTTCTTAAAAAAATGAGTGCATTTTTAAAATTATTTTACACTTTGCCATCTAAATCATGTGTGCAAATTGTTTTACATCTAGATTTGATCATATAAATAAATTATAGTGGCAACATATACTGCTTAACAATACGATTGCAACACCAAGAAAAATTAACTTAAAATTCTGCGTTTTGGAGAGCCATGTATAAAATAAATGGGTTAAGTAACTATTAAAATAATAACATTTTAGTGGAAAAAGCACTAAAATGAATTCTTGATTTTAATCTCTAAAGATCTTTATATTAATGCTTATTAGGCAATAAGCAAGGTGTAATATATTCTTATATTATGGCACATACTGTAAACTGAAATTCTGACGAATAAGTAAATATCGATGTTGCAATATGCCATAAATTATTAAATGAAATTATAGAAACTTTTTAAGTTAATATTTATCCTTTAAATCTATTATTATTTATTATTAGGAAAAAATTGGAGCCATGTACATCATGAAAAATTTTCAACTCACTGAAGGGAATTTTAATGGGTTCACGTTATCAAATATATTAGAAACTCACAAATTGTGTCTTGTATTTATACTTTGTAGTGAACATCTAAACACCCAAAGACAATTATAAAAGAGTCAAATATTCATTAAGTATTAAATTCTGTGATGAGGTTTTAGGTTTTGGGCTATATGCCTGTATCACAAAAAATATTCTAGAAACTCCGAATCACCTATCTTGACAGATGAGTATGCAGAAAGCAAATTTGCAAAGTCCTTTATTCGTTGTATATTAGAAAATGGAATCAAACCTCTTCCAGAAGAGTTTTGGTTCCAGTTTCAAATATCTTCCAGAAGAGTTTTTTCTTACTATTAAATTACAATAAGTGTTTTTAAGTAAATGTAAAATAGAGTTTTATTTCAATACAACGAGTTAAACCACAACTTACTGTAAACTGAACAGAAAATGAACACATTATACTAAAATCTAAAGTTTAAAAACAGTTAACAGAAAAAAGTAATTTAAAGTTGGCCTGCTTACGATAACAATATCAAAAAGTATCTATCAGATAAGAACATTATTAGTATTTTTGTAGCAGAAACACCATCTCCACTTTGGCTAATCTCTTCAGAGATAACCAATTAACTTCAAAGGGTAATGTCTTTATCTTTGACATGTAGATTATGAAAACGAATATTCCTATCACGACCTTCAAGCTTTTACCCCATATGTCGTGGTCTTACACCTTCTTGTAATAGAAACTAGTCTTCCACCCATACACTTGGCATGATTCTTGTCGGTATATTTCGCACTCGATTATATAAACGTTATTCCATCTGATATACTTTAGACTACTGTTTCTAAAACATATCTGAAAAATCTAGCTGTTTTCTATAAATATTTGTACATTTCCTTTTCTTAGGCTCTGATCTAGATGAGAGAATGGTTGACTTTAGACCAGTTACGACAGTCATGTCAATGACACGGCCCGCGGGCCACATCGGGTCCTCGGGCCGTATCAATTAGGCTCGTGATCGCAATGTGTCACAGAAAGAAGAATCATAATTTTTAGAGCATTTAAATTTCACTCGATTCCTCTACAAAAGTTTTAAAATGCGCACACTACATTTTAAAGTAATTTCAAAGGCAGCGCGTGCCTAAACAAGCAAGAGAGATAGACAGTAACGCCATCGCTTAGCAACAAGCGGAAATATCCTATTATTTTTGTTGAGAACAATAGAATTTTCTGCGCGCTCGAGTCTAGACTAAAACATTCCTTATCGATATAAAAGGTGTGCGTCCGAGCGACGTGAGTCATTTGAGTTGAGTAATCAAAGCGATACAGTCAGAGTAGGATTTTAGTTGTACTACGAAGTAGTGATTGCGAAGGTATTGTGAATTTGTTTGTGTCTTGCGCGTGCGATATCCAAAACTGTTGTGTCGAGTTTCATAATAGTTACGATTTTGGCATAATGTCACAAAAATATAAAGTTGATAGTGAGTGCAGAGTTTTTCAGTCTAAATGGGAAATTAAATATTTTTTCATAGAATGGAAAGATAAACCACTGTGTTTTATTTGCAATCAAACAGTTGCTGTTTATAAGACTTCTAACTTGAAGAGACACTATGATATGAATCATAAATAAAAATTTGATTGTTACACTGAAAAAATAAGAATGGACACACTGTTTTCGTTAAAATCTAAACTCAAGGTCAACAATCAATGTTTACTAAAGCTAATACTGAGAGCGAATATGCCCTGAAATCACGTTTTATTATTGTTTTAGAAATGGCGAAAAGATCAAAACCTTTCACTGATGGCGATTTTATCAAAGACTGTATGTTGAAAAATGCCGATGTTTCATTTCCATTTCAAAAGTCAATAATTCAAAATGTTTCGCTGTCAAGAAACACTGTTGCTTTAAGAATAAATGATTTATCTCAAAATCTGGTTCTTCAACCGAAGGAGAAAATTAAGGAATTTACAAACTTTTCATTGGCTGTTGACGAAAGCACTGATACAGTTGATCTCAACTTGCTGTTTTTATACGAGGTATTAATAGTAACTGTGAAGTAACAGAAGAACTATTAAAGTGCGTTCCATGGACTGGTACTACAGCAGCAAATATTATTTATTCTGCAATTGAGCATTTGATAACAGAATATGAACTCGACTAATATATACGTAACAGCACAACTATCAATGGCACTTCTGCCATGGCTGGCAAACATTCGGGCGTTGTAACTACATTAAACAGAAAACATCAAGGAATTTTGGGGGATTTTATTGTATAATTCTTTAGGAATTATTCGCATCTAGACATTTAAAAATGAGCCATGTCATGCAACCTATAATTAAAATAGTAAATTTTATAAGGAGTAGAAGACTAAGTCATGGCAGTTCAGGCAGTTTTTCCAAGATTAGGATGAAAAGTTTTTTGATTACCCTAATTTCACCGAAGTTCGTTGGTTTAGTCAAGGAGTAGTTTTAGAAAGACTTTTTGCATTACGTGAATCTATTCAATCGTTCATGTTAGAAAAGGGCAATCCAACTGATTATGACAATGACTGGTGGTTTGTTGTGCTTTTTTGGTTGATATGAATAAACATTTGACTGATATGAATACAGTTACAGGGTAAAAATCTGATTGTCACTCAAATGTATTCAAGCCTTTGAAATAAAGCTTAGGCTGTGGGAAAATCAGGTAAAAACCAAACTTTGGCTCATTTCCCTCATTCAAAATCATTTGGTACAGCGAACCAAAAATTGTATCATTATTCTCAACTTCTGCGAAATTTGATCACGGAATTTAACAATCGTTTTGAAGACTTCCACGAAATGAATCAAATGAAGTTCTCAATTTTCAACAATCTATTCAATTTTGAAGTTTTACAAGCACCAGTTCATTTGCAAATGGGGTTGGTAGATCTTTAATCGAACAGTATTTTGAAAGGAAAATATGTAGAAATAACCGCTTATATTTTATACGCAATATTTCAAGAATTTGGATAAATACTCGGAATCAGCATTTTTCTAATATGCAGTATAAATTTAAAATTTCAAAAGTAAAGTAAACTTGTAAAATAGCATGAAGTATAAATTCAAGATTTTGATTGGGTTGAGTATTTGGCACCATTTTAAGTAAAAAGTGAGTTTAAATGTAAAATAGAAGATTAATCCAAATACAAAGAGTTAAACAGAAATTTACAGAAAATTAAAAAACATACTTTGAAAATTTATGCATATAATATTAAACTCAAAATTTTAAAAGTAACTAATAGTATATTTTACTAGGCAGCCCTGATTAAGACAACATTATTAAAAGGAATAAGAAAAATACGTTATTAGTATCCCTGTTAATTGGAACATCTGCTGTTTTTTATAAATCGATATGAGTGGTCTATCAATCAAGAGACTGTTATTCTCAATAAAATGATAAACAACAACAAAACTATATAATTTAAATAGTCTAACCAATTCTGAATCCAAAGAATGTTTATGATCTTAATAAAGGATTACAAATCTATTCTTGATATTTTTGATTAAATAAATTAAGTTTTTAATTTAATTTATTAAATATCAATTAAATTTTCTTATAATAAATTAAATTAAATAAAAATAAAATTTTTATAAATTAAATTTTCTTACCATAAATGTTCAAAGTTTATGAGTAACCTATGGTTATTTTTGTCCTTCTTCCAAATCGTGTATTCACAAAATCTATATTGGGCATGTTTTTAATTATTCCAGGATACAAGTTTTGAACTGAAGAATTTTTTCATGAGAGGGAAATCACATTTTACAATTGATAGCCAAATATTTCCTTTTCTTAATAAGAAAAAAATAATTTCAAATGACAAGACTTTCGAATTTATTTAAGATTTTATTAGCTTAAGTCACGTTTCACTAAAGGAAAGTATTTCTTAAACATTTACATTTGATATTCGTTTGAGAACCCTTCAAAGAAACGCATTCAAATCCCTTGAATGACCAAATTTTAATAAACTTTTGAAACGTTTTTCATCATAGTCAGGGTCACTAGTTTCAAAGACAGTTTTAAATAGGTCTTTTAAAATTGCTAACAATGAATGGCGAAATGTACAGTTTCTAACATCAACCATTGTTAAATGTGAAATATACTTAATTTAAATGTAAGAATTCTATCCTCATTTCCCTTACTTTTCTATTGCAGAACAATAATTTCATTTTATATGAGATAATTAAATGATACATTGCAGAACAGGCAGTATGACTTTGGTACTAAACATAACCATATCATAATAGGCAGATGTCAGTATAGACGTGAAGTATGCTATTAATCGGAAAAATAATCTCGTTTTTACATTAAAATGTCCAAATTAAGAGAAACTAAATGAACTAGACTGATTATATACGGAATTGTTATGTTATTAAATAAACTCTAGGTTAAAACGGAAATAGACAAATATAAAAAAGTTCAGTAAAATATTAGAAAAAGAAAATTTTTTACTAATCAGACCGAAAAGTTTGTCAAAAATGTCGTTATAAACCTGGATAAGTGCTGACCAATGGCTGAGTGGTTTGTATCCTAGTTTGGGCATGGATGTATTACTTTCTTTCTCTGTTCTCTCTGTGTTTCTCTGTCCTTTCATCTGTGATGATGTATGAAAGTGGCCCACCCTATAAACGGGTTTGTGGTGGTATGGGGCGGACAACGCTACTCGCCTCCGTGATTTGGGTCATAGGTGCCCGCTGGGTAACGGCAAATGAGTAGCAGTTTCTGGACTTGCTGTGGCATAGGGTTCGTAACCCAAGTGCCCGCCGTTGGGGGAAAAACTGTGCATAAGTTTTGGGAAATTCTGCAATACACAGTATTCACTGAACAAATAAAAAGTGGATTGCACATTTTGCATTATTTGCATGGAACGGTACCTTATAATTTTCCTAGATATGACAAATGTTTTTCAATGAAAATGGCATGACATCATCTTGGAATCTATTTTTACGATATAAAAATGATCAGCAATTTAAATGAAAAAATTGAATGTTAATTACAACACCATGAAAATAAGTAAATAATAACATACATAATAACTATAATAATACTAATTTAAATAATCGTAATAATACAGGATGGCTACAAATTATTGTTAGCAAATATTGAACCATTTTATTTAATAGTTAGAAAACAGAAAATAGAAAATACATAATAGTGATAACATCCTCGGATCTAATTTATTTACACATTTTCAAATATTCCAATACATTAGTTTATTTCGTAATTGTTTTGAAAACAAATTAAATCTTGTTCCTATAGTTTTCTGATTGAAATTTTGTTCAGTTTCAGAAAAAAATTATTATAAAACATTCAGATTCGAGAAGGAATCAGTAAAACAATTATCACAAGATAATAACAGAATAAGAGATAAACTTTTAGTCAGTATTTTATATTAAAACATTATATATAAATGAGAAGAAAACTACTAACTGGGAAATTTATACGTGGGATTATTTAAAATTGTTCTTCCTGAACAATTATACTATTTTTAGACTTTTAAGAGAGTTCGTAATAACTTTTATTTTATTTTTGGTACTTGCAAAAAAGATGTTTTTTATTTTCTCAAACAACTCATTTGAGAAAAAAAATTATGCTTTGTTATCCACTAAAAGAGGAACTAAGAAATTTTAGAATATGTGTAGAAAATTGAATTAGCTATTCTCAAAACTTATTACAAAACACGGTATCATAGCTGTTTTTACAGTTATATAAAGTTAGCTTATAGCATTTTAATAAAACTTGTATAAACACCTATATGTCTTTTCAAAATATTTGTTCATTAAGAAAATAATCTATTGAATGGGTATCATGTTTATACTAAACATTACACTGACGCCATCATCGATAATTTTATTTGTATAAATATATATAAGTTATAATGTTTTTAGTAAATTATAGTGAATTAGATTCTTAATAATGAGTTACATTAATATTATTTTTAGAATATTTTTCTTGGGCAATATGAGTAGTTTCAAATAATCTTCATAAATTTCAAGGAATATATATTTTCTTCTCAATCGCAATATATGGCATAAATTGAAATAATCCTTATTTTATCAATTTTCATGTATTTATAATATGTTTATAATATAAACTCATATAAAGTTTAATTAGAAAATAATATTTTATAATTTGTGTTATTTTAAATACATGTTTAAATCTTCATTAAGTTGAGGAACTTTGTTACAGAACATGATCTCTTATCTAATTCAACCAGAGAATTTATTTGAAATTATGTAAAAGAGGCAAATAATAACAGGAAATTGTTTTCCTAATGGAATTGTTTTAATTCGTAAACTGTCTTTAGAATAAAGTGAGTGGCTAATTGCAAATTATAATCTGTACGGTTTTCTATTCAAACCTCGAAACAGGGATTGGTGTCTTAATCCTGTTGTGTATTTAGAAGTGATTAGATTCCCCGTTTTCCCTTATTTTGCTTAATATAGGTAATTTAAGATTTCATATATATCACTTAAGATAAATTCGCTGAGCTAGCTTTAAAACAACACAGTGAATTAAGAATCCAAGCACTTTCATAAATAGCTGAAAGCGGCTAGAGATTTAATTTCGAATTTGATAATAAAATAAATATATAGGATATATTTTGAGCTTATATAAACCATAAGATAATTTATCCTCAAATTATTTGGAGATATTATTTTATAACATACTATATTATATGCTATTGATGTTTTGTTAGATATTAAGTTTCATACATGTTAAGTTGAGTTAATTTTTTATCGAAACATTTGCTTAATTAACTCTTTTTTCAAAATACATTTTTTTAAAAAATAATAATTTCTTTATTATATAACTATTGAAGAAAGGCAGTATTAATAATAAAATATTTCAAATGTTAGTTGTTGTAAGCTACACTAGCCTCCAAACGTTAAGAAAAAACTAGTTTTTTGCTCCTAATTTGCAAATAAATGAATATAAAAACAACAAATTTAGATGACATGTGCACAAAACTGGTATGTATCACCTGTAAACTGGTATGTATGGTTAGTGGGCCACCGAGAGAGACCCTTGCCCAAGCCATTATTATACCAACCCAATAATTACGATTTCCCCCAATATTGGATTGATGGTATTTGGAGTTTTGTCCTGGCAGATCAGCATACGTCCTGGATTGCACTTCTGTGGGAATCTGGACACGTCAGTAAAAAGTAAAGAAACCCATTGTGGTCTGATACAAGAAATATGACCTCTTGCGCAAGATAAGCGGGCTCTTCTCTGCCATCCTATCAGGGGGAACACACACAACCAGTCGCCTTGCTTAGAGACCAGCATCGTGAAGACACTTTTGTATCGTACTAGCGGATATTTTTCTTTATGATGCTTTTTCTGAAGTATGTAATGGCAAAGAAATCCTTTTTCCCCTTCGGACCAAAAGAGCTATAAAATGGTCTTCTACGGGTGTTGTTGCACCAATATGCTTCCCTGTACCAAGCCCTGAATTCAGCTCTACCTGTTAAATAGAAGCAGCAGGGTGGAGTCTTCGTGATTTTGAAGCAAGGACCAAGCAGAAAAACCCCATTATTTGGCTTTCCACCACCAAAGGTATCATTTCATTTGAGAGACATTGCGACCACACCCAGTTTTAATGTGCCCAATCTGTCTTTATCGAACATGACTTATCTTATTTTAAGCCGGGATTCGAATTCACTACTTGGCGATAGTGAAAACGATGCGCCAACCAGCCAGGTCACCACGGCCCTTCTTCTGCAGGTGCTGTAGCTCGTGGTCATCCTGAAACATGTCTTTTGAAAGAAAGATTAGGTTTGATATTGATTTCAGAGATAATGGACCACACTGTGAGACACAACTACGGGCTTTACTGGATCAGTCTGTGACATCCCATTTCCATCCATCCGAACGACCATCATCTTAACGAATCGAGCAAATGGCTTCATTTAGCCATTGTGGTACCTCTCCGAGTTTTATCAACGAATCTGCTAACAAGTCGAAAATCAACAAAAGTTAAACCCTTAATTGCGAAAGACTGCAAGTCTGCAAATTTTACTCTCACTTATATATATCGTTTTTTTTCTATGAAAAAGTTCGTAGCTAGCGTTCATGCATAAATTTACATAAGTTCGTTTTTATCATTTATATAAACTATAAATTTTGTTCTTAGTGTAATTTCTTATAGTGAGGTTGGAAAAACATGTTGTTTCTTAAATTTTGGTGGGTGGAATCTATAAAATTATTTATCAGCGTGTTGAACATTATGATAATTAAAAACACATTGTGATAGTTAAAAATGAAAATAAAAAGTCAAAATAACATAAAAATTAAATTATTGTGAAGATTTAAAAATATGTGTTATAGTCTTATCGATTGTACATGAAGAAATCCATGGCCACATATATCTTTAAACGACTTTTAACGTCACAAATGATATTAGATTTTCAAAATGTGAAAAATCATTCAAGTAAAAAATCAAAAGGATATAATTTAAAGGAAAACGTAACTTGAAAAATGACAGGTGTATAGAAAAATATATGTATCAAATGAGCAAACTTCAATGCATCATTTTCATCCTTGAAGAAGCAACCCATTTAAGCAAAAGCAGGTCTAAGCAAAAGCACGTGAAGCTCTTGTGACTTTTAATTTTAAAAGATTTAGAAGTTATCTTCTCATTAATCATTTAATGAGAGAAAATTTAAGTAAAAAAATCTTTCTTATTATTGCATTTTGTACATCTACAGCTAATATATGTTACAAACAGGACCTGCAATGATTGATTTGTTTCAACTAATGTATTTACAAATTCTAAAAAGTAATTATAATACATTTGCCTCATTTTTAAATAAATATTTTATAAATCTATTAACTTTGACTATTGGTATTAATAAATAATTTTGAAACATTCATTGTTTGTGAGAAAATAATATGCTAAATGCTAAGAAGTTTATAAAAATATTATGATATGCAAAAAAATATACATGAATTTCCATTTCATATAGATTTAAAGATATTTTAAATTATTTAAAAATCTCATTATTTAATATTTTTATGTTCTCAATTATTTATTGAATCAGAATATAAGAAAATTACACATGTTTTTATTTTCATAATAAATAATTCATAATTCTACTAATGTTTTCTATACTTCATACTTTCCTAAAGCAATATTTTTCACAGAATCATTAGTTTTGCTCCGCATTAATTATTTTTAGCTGCTCAAAAAATTTTAACATACATTAATGTACACATGAATTCAAAACTGGAAAAAAAGAAAATATTTTAAGCGTTGAAAGAATTTTTTTAATGAAGTACATTTATTATTACAACATCATTATTTAATATAATTTTTCTTGGATATCATTCTAACTGATAGTTCTGTTTATAAAAAAAAAGCAATGAAAGCTTAAGAATGGTATGTTATAGTAAACAATTCTAGAAAGAAAAAGCGGCAAGCCTGCAGCCAAATGGTTATCTTATCAGTCTTATCTCCGATTCAGGAGTTCATTGGTTAGAATCCCATCTTGGATGTTGTTAATGGCTCCGAATTTATTTAAAACTCTATGTTCTGGTAAATTTAGAGCTCGCATGAAAAAAAAAACATTTAAAAATTCATATCAAAAAAAGCAATGTTTATTTTTTTGTGGCTTAATATGCCTTTCATTTACGTAATTTTAAATTAATATGTTCTTCGTTTGGAAAAATTTAGATTTATTTTATGAAATTTTGAAATCTTTTTTGTTATAATTATTGCGATTTGAATATATTTTTAAAGAATTGTTTATCTATGAAAGTTTATCTGTTGAAATAAATAAAAATACATTTTACATTAGAAAAATATTCTACCATTAACTACATGCAAATTTCTTGAATTTAAGTATATTTTCAAGCATTCCTTTAAAGAGAGAGACAGTTACATATTCATATTTAATAATATTTATTCAACTAAGTGAATAGCTATTTTTTATATTTGTTAAAAACAAAGGTGATTAATGCAAAGAAATCAGTTTTAAAAATATATCCTCATTTTTCTCAACAAATGTAAATAAAAAACAATCTCTTCAACATTTTACATGCGATTTCAAAATTATACGTCTGTATACCCTGCCCTCTGATCAAATGGAATCTTCCTTTAGGTAAAAAACAATTTTTCACAACATATTTTTCCAAAAATGTTCAAACCTAAGGCAAAATTTATAGAATACGAAATTTGAAATTCCTATTTGTATCTAAAGGCTGAAGCGAATTTAATACGTACTTTGCATTATTGAGCTCAAACCATTTTGTAAAGAAGGAAATGATTGGACCCAAAAGTTAGTGTGAATTGTTTCACTGAAACAGTTTTAGCACTTTAGAATTTTAAAATATCTTCATTAAAGAATACTTTACATTTTATTTTAAGCTTCATTGTCCTTTAAGAGTAAAACAACGTGCTGCACAAAATTGAAACTTTCATATTTGTTTGCCATTTTAATTTATGTTCCAATTAACTTGTTGTTGCAAATGTTACCATTCATCATAACTTAATTGTACTCATAATTTTCAAATTTTACTACTTTATTTCCTTAGAAAGATACAGCTATTGCTATATAAAAAATTAACTATGGAAATGATCAGTTGATCAAATTTTAAGATGGATATTTACAACGGAATTTTTGAATTATATATTCGATGCATTTATAATAACATATAATAATTTTTTATACATATTATTACACATTAATTTTATTAGGGAAGAGTAAAATATATAAAATATTTGACACAAGAGTATTTTATGAAATATTTTGAAATTTATTTTAAATAAAATTTTATGCTATTTTAGAAAATTTATTTTTAATTAAAAAATTTGCAGCGAATATGATCTTTCTCTCTCTCTTTGTAATATTTATATTTGAATTTATTAAAAAAAATGAGTATTTCATAAAATAGCATGTTTTGTTGTTGCCTGCTTACTGATAGCTGGAAGAATTTATACTAGAATAAAATATCAAAAATATTTATTATAAATCAGTTTCAATATATTTGTCTTTTAATCTTTTGAAATGTAGATGACAGAAATTTTGACACCATGTAGCGATTATCCAAATATCTGAAAATTTTGATAATATATCTAAATACCCAATTATTTTTGCCGTTTTGAGAATTTTTAGTAAATAATACAATGCATATTGAGGGCAAGAAGTTTGAAAACTCTTCGGTTTCCATCCTAATTGAAATTCATTCAGAAATACAATACACATGTATATCCTCATCTGCAGCTGAGATTGAGCAAGGGGCTTTCCTTCCATGAACCCATGGTGAGTTCTTGTGTAATTTTGGCATTATTTAATGAATAGTCAAACAGCAAATTCTGTAAAATTTGCAATGAGCCAGCATCAATTTTTATTAGAAAATTTTCTTGAATGGGATCCGTACTTTAGTGACTAAAAATAAATAAATAAATAAAATAAATCCGGGGAATTCTCTCAAGCAACCATTTTGACGAATTATTCATTCAGAAAGCACCTTCCTTCGGTAATGTAGGAATGAAGTCAATATAAAAACACAGAAAATGGCATGGAAAGACCACCATGTCAACCATTTTATTATAAAATAGTGAACGTAAAACTAATAAAGGCGTATATGTGTAACGTTTTCGAGTTACATAAGATCAAACTTAAAGTAATAATATAATATATTAATCATATTGATATTGTAACCATGAAAGGTATTCAATATATTATTTTGCCATTTAAGACCCAAAATTCCTCATTAATTTGTTCGAATTTGTTGAAAGCTGCTAATATTAAATATTAAAATACTTAATCATAAATTTTATGTATTAAAATTATTAGCAGCAGGTAAATATGATAGTATAAAACAGTATATAACAAAGATTTTTCATGAAACATATTTATATATTGTAGCTTTTAAAATGCAAGATCAAATTTTAATAATATCACATTTTCTTACAAAAGCTGTGATTTCTAAATTTTTATTTTATTTAACAAAATTACAATTGGATTTTGTAATGGTTATACTAAAATGACAGGATAATCGTATTGAATAATTTTCAATAGTATGTCATGGATGAAAAATATGTTACATGGCATAAACATTGTATTAAAATATTTTATTCTACTCTCACAAGTACATTATCTAAAAATCTCAGCACTCCCAATTTTTGTATAATATACTTCTCATTTGATGTCTGGAATGATGTTGATGCCTCAAATGGCATCAACATATTCTCTGACTGTAAATCTGCTCTAGAGACCATTAAAGGAGGTAAAACGAGGAATGTCTAAGACATCAATGCGCTTCTGTACACCATAGTTGCAAAGGAGAAAACCTGCACCATCCAGTGGGTCCCGGCACATGTTAACATCGAGGGAAATGAACAGGTGGACTCCCTTGACAAGGAGTTTAGGAATATCAATCCCCTTCCCATGACTACCACTTTTTTCGATGCAAACGCCGTCGCAAGGTATCAGCTCTGCTGGGGACTACGGAAAAAACGTGGCCTGCCGGAACTTAATCCTGAACTCTACTATCAGCAGAATGCGGACTGGGCACATGAGAGGTATGAAAATAATTCCCACTGGATGGTCTACACAGAATGCAGACACTGCACAGGAATCCGAGGCATCTCTTCAGCTGCATTTCTGTTGCCTCGACCCTCTTCAATATCGACCCCAACTGCCGTCATGCACCCTTTATGCGGAAAAAGAAGATGTGGCCACAACAGTGCTCCATGCCTTTGGTCCCATATGGCTTGTATTTTTTACCTTTTCTTTTTTTTTCTTTTTGCACTTGTCACACGAGCAACTACTTCCCATTTTTAATCCATATTGACTTCATATTGCTTGCAAAATTATCTCTGGGAAAGATAAACATTCATTCTCAAGTATTCTCCGTAACAGATGTTTCTGACATTGCGAAGCAGGATAGTCTGATTATTGAAAGGCGCAATATAACCTTGTGACTGGACTGCAATCTTCGGGGATAGAAGGAACAAGATTCGACAGTGGTTATCCAAAATTCTATCAAAATGTGTTAAGCAATTTTGAACTGTATGTCTTTGATAAGAGACGTATCTATTACATGTCATTAAAATAATTGCTTCATCACCTTCTTTTATTGTGGTCTAGCAAATCCATACTTCATATTTAAATAAAGAAAGTACTTTTTAGTTTTACATAAACAAACAATACCACATCCTATTTAAATCTGTAGCTTGCAGAAATATGACATGGGAATTAACATAAATTTCTTGCTTTACCTAGTAGATGTTTTCGATAATGGGAAGAAGATAGATTTATATCTGACAACTTAGTTTTGTGATAAGACTAAAATTTTGAAGGTATGGTACAAGTTTCGACATTAGAGATAAGTGTTGTTTCAATCTATACACGTGTTGAGTTTGTGTTGGAAAGTTTTAATTTTCTTCATTTGTGATACATGAATACAGAAACAAGAAACTTGTTTGGGAAATTATACGTTGACCAAAAAGCAGGAATTTTAGTTATTCACTACATAGTGATAAAGTATAACGACCTGAAATCTATTGCAAAGCATTTAATGCGCAATATGAATCTGGAACAATTTTTAATAGCTAAAGCTTATATTTATAAAGTGTATGGGAGAAAATCTGGAAAACTTCTAAGCACTAATATTTAGCTGTCATGTTCAAACTTAAGAATTATTACTCAATGTTCAATTATGAATGTGTTAAAATCTGGCTTACCACCTAAAATAAAGTTAGCTATATTTAAAAATATATACATTTACATTATATCCTAGTCAACTGTTTCATTATGTCCGAAAAATTCTATAGAACTATCTTGTGACATTTAAAACAATTTATTTTCAACTCTGTTCTATTAAAAAGTAGTGAGGAAATAAATACTTTGTTACATTCTAAATTTTTATTCCAAATAATTAAACCAAGTTATTAAATTTTCATTATACATATTGCAATATTTTTTAAATATTAATGTTGAAAGAAATTTCATTTTCGAAGTAATGTTTTTGATTCCAGGCTTACATATACGTATAAATTGGATTAAAGTACATTCATAAATATACAGTTTGCTTCGAGACTAATTTTCCATATAACTTATTCTGCAAATTTAATATTTATTTAAAAAAACATTTTATTAGGTGTATTTTAATATTAACCTTCGAATCCTATAGAGTTGTATTCACAATGATAGAACATTTCAGATAATTGCATATATATATATATATATATATATATATATATATATATATATATATATATATATATATATTATATATATATATATATATATATATATATATATATTATTCAAATGAGAATTAATATATAATATCACATATGCTTTCATAACAAGTATTTTTTATTATACAGTAAAAAAAAATATACAGCTAATAATCGCTTGATGTTGATGAAATTAAAGCTGTTCAGACTAATTTAAATTTTTATGTGTATTTAAGAAAGTTTTTTTTAATAAAGATACAGAATATGTAAATAATTTGAGAGTTTGTCTATGTATACATGAGATTTGAATAATTTATCTAATCAAGTTATAAAGATATTGTTATAGTGATGGAAATTTATAATTGATTAAGAAATCATAATTAATATTAATACTTAAAAATGCATATATTCTTCATTTTTCAAATCAATGCATTTATTAAATTCTTTTCTTCTATGATAATTTAGTAAAATGTAGCATATAAAATAATAAATTTTTCTTATTGATTATTTGGAGAAACTGCATTTAAAATTAATTTTATATTGGAATTAAATTAACTATTGTAATAACGATAAGCAATATGATAAAAATGATTATGTTTTTAATTTTTATGAATTTTTATTAATATTAAGATAATAGCTTGAAGGTAAAATTTTGTCATTGACTTTAAAATTAATTTTATTTATGAATTCAAATTACAATTATAAAAATAATAAATGATACGAATAAGTTAATGAATAATCTTTTAATTTTTATGCAGAATTTTTATTAACGTTGAGACAAAATTTTGAAGGTAAAAACTCTCTATTTTTGAATTTTATATTAGATCTCTCTGAAAGAAAATTAAATTATTCTTGTGAAAATATTTTTCGTTATATTACGTCCTTTTATAAACACTTAAAAAATAACCAAATACATCGAAAAATTTGTAAAAGCAAAATGAGTTTTGTTTCTTACATATGAGTGGAATTCTTAAGAAATGATGTTTTCAACTAGAATTATTTGAAGAAAATTTATAATAAGTTAAGGATTTTTTCTTAAAAATGTAATAAAAATATGAGCTACAATATTTCTATTTTCAAAAATTCATCAGTTAAGTTATATTTTAAGAGCCGAATTAATTATTATCATAGCGTAATATCATGAAAGTCTGTAAATTAAAATATAATAAAATTTTAAATATCAAACTGTAAGTTCTTAAAATGTAAGAATAAAATAATATCTGATTTATACTTATTATTAATAATAATAGTGTATTTTTCAAAGATTCTTTCAAATATATTGAACAAATTCTTCACATAAAGTCTTATAAGTTAATATTTGTACTTTTAACTCCAGTTTTATTGTAATATTTAACTTTGCAGCCCTTAGCTTATCTTAATATGATTTATAATTTGAAGGTTTTATTAAAAATCCATGTTTATTAATTAATTTCTAAGAAATCTGTGCATAGTTAAAACTTTATAACAAATGAGCCAAAAAATATTATAAGATAACATATATAACATTTATTTTATTCACATTGAAGTAGTTTAGTTTTTTTTAAACAAAAAAATAAAATTTCACTTATAAATCTATTTGTGGGATGTTCAAATTTTAATTTATTCAGAATGAATTTGAGGAGAATAATTTTCTGAATTCCTTGATTTATTGTATTTTTCTTCTAGCTCAAATGTAAAGTTCATTAAGCAACCGAAACTTTTTTTTAAAAAAATTTCTTCCTTTCTCTTCGTTATCTACTTTGCGATTCAGAAAGCCCTTAAGCAATTTCACGATTGTGACCGCCTTGGAATACTATGAAACAGAGATTAGAGAATTTCGCTCTAAAATTCAGTTTTCTTGAAAAAGACATTGAAAATTTTAGACAAGAAAATAAAAATTTTAAGCTTACTTTTGAGAATCATTTATCTACTAAAAAATTAAACAATGAAGGAGATTCTGAAACTTTTTTTAACAATTTCACCTAAAAATCTTTAATTAACAAATGTAATTCCTAGTTTAGGTTTTTGGTTAAATTTTTATTTTAATAGATTTTCTAATGTTTAGTATTTTATTACATTTAATGTAACAAATGTAAAAATTTTACTTTTTATGCTTTCAAAACTCATAGACATAAATTAATAATTTTATATTTCAAGTTTATAGGACTTTATTTCTATAAGTGATTATTAAAAGAGTATTATAATAAGGACACAACCCAAAGAATTGCATAATTTACTAATTGCATTGCATTGTATGTTTAAGTAAGCTTTATATAATTTTTAATTTATAATTTTTAACAAATAGATAATTTTTGTGTTGCTATATTTCTAATCTTTATATAAGCAAACAGTACAATAAAGAAATTCTTTAAAATCCTTATTTTATTTTAATGTTGAATAAATCTTAATATAATGAAGATGTAAGCAAATTTATTCCGTTACAACATCATAGTATTAATATATTATAAATTTATTCCTAAATTTATTATTTAAGCATTGTTATAAGATTAATATTTTTATAGACAACTAATAAACAATATAGTGACAATGAATTAATTTTTTAATTAATTATTTTTAAGGAAATGAGGAAAAGGAAAAATATAAAAGAAATTGTATTTTAAATGAATTAAATTGTCAGAGTTTACACATTTCAATAGTATAATTCATTAATTTTAAAATTGTGTACTATCTAAAATTAATCATTGTAAGCGAAAAAGATTTTTAAAAATTTTTTTTGAATAGAATTGTTTATTAATTGTAGCTTATTAACTATAGTCTCCATATTGAGTAACAGTTTTTTAAGCAGTTCAGAATATTTAAGAATTTTTTTATCTATGTGTACACCAAGTATAAAAAATAAGAATAAAAACCATTGTTAGGTATTAAGAGTTTATTAAAAAGTCAAAAAGTGGTTGAATATCAAATTATCAATGAAATTCTTACATATTGATGAAAAACTTCTTTCACTGCACTGATCGTTTTCATTTAGTTTTTTTTTTTCCTTTGCTTTTTGTCCAAACAAAAATTTACGTAACAATTAGTTTCTTTCTTTAATTTAGCTTGAAAATTAAATTCAAATTTTAATTTTTAGCAAGCATTTTTTTGTTTTTTAAGAACAGTTACATTTTTGAATTTATATATCATTAAAAAATTATATCCGTTTGGCAGTATTAGAAATCTTTGAATTAGTATTTTTTTATCAATTTTATATTTATTTTATTGAAAATAAATATATAAAATTATTTATACTTAACTTAATGAAAATTTTATATTAAAATAAATACTTTTTACTAAGTATTGGTCAGTTAAGTTATTTTCTCCTGTTTTTTCAATTAGGACATTTATATATTGACTAATTTAAGGTTTATGGAAAATTAGTTATAATATAATAATATTTTCATATATATATATATATATAAATAGATAGATAGATAAATGAATGGGAATACTGTGCATTCTACCAATATTTGATAATTTAAGTGTCGCATATATTTCCTATCTTATGATAGTGCACTTTCCAAAAATATGATTATATTTGTCTATATACAAAGCAATCTTTCCATATTTATTGTTAATATTTAACTGGGATCATTATTTCTGAGCGTCTAATTCATATTTATGAGCGTCTATTCTATTATAAATGTTGTATAGTTCTACAAGAGAGACATAATACGAATTATATAATTATTTTTTAAAGCATTTAATGAAAAATAATTTTTAATTTAAAGCTAGCATTTCTGAAAAAATATTGATTTCAGAGTGTATATAATATTGCATTATTGTGTGTCAAATCAGCAAAAAAATTTATGATAAATACATTAGAAATTATAGCCCACCCTGTCTAGTGGTCTTACTGCGGATAGGGAGATTCTGTGTTCGAATCCCAGTTCGGGCATGGATGTACTTTCTCTCTCTATCTATCCTGTCTTTGTCCTTTCCTTGTATGAATGAGTTGTGAATGGTTGCCTACCCTATAAATGGGTTCTTATGAGAAAGTCGGACTCCACACCAAATTATGGTTCAGTTGTAAAAGTGGAGCAGCGCACACCATGCTGTCAGCCATAGCTGGCACAAGACAACAGCAACAACAACATTAGAAATTATAATAGTTGTAATAATGCTGTTGTTGTTGTTTGTGACACTTGGACAAGCTAAGCTCGCTATGCCTTTGATTGTGCGAATTAAGTCAATAGAGAGCGTCTTTCGTTTGGATCAGAGCACCACGAAGGTGAAAGTACGACTTTGCTCTTTTTAAGTTGCCTCGTAATTTTGAACCACGGTCAGGTGACGAGGCCACACCTGAGCTGGCACCCTCCTCTCCACATCCACACCACACCAGCGGAAGGACTTTGGACGTCACATATTAACGTGGACACGTCCCCAGCTTACGGAGTTCCAGCAACCCAGTGAAGGAGAGTACACCATGAACACCCTCCCAACCACTGCCCTCGGAAAATGATGCTTTACTTTGCTGAGCTTACGGGAAGCTACTGAGCCACTGGAGCTCACGTAATAATGCTAAATTATAATAGTGGTAATATTGCTTGAAACTCGTTTTATATCATATTTAATTTTGGCTGTGTAATTGAGGAAAGGAAACAATTCTGCAAATATTTGAATTATATTTTGAATAAAAAATTAAAATCTCTTGAGAAAAATGCCAAAATTAATTTATTCTCTACTAAGTTGAAACACTTAATAAAATTTGAAGTTTCATTGCTGTGTTCAAAAATTAACTAACTTTGATTGCATGCGAATTCATGTTATATTCTAAAGTACGTATCAATTTCGTCTTTTTTAATTCTTGCATAAAATTCTGATTAATTGTTTTTTATTGTTGGAGATAAATAAATCTATCCTTTTGCTTAAAACCACTTGCAAATTTATAGTATTAAAACCAAATCTTCTGTACGAATAAATTAACTGTGTTTCAGAATAGCATTTGCTTAAAATGTGGTTTTTAGTGATGTGGTTTAGAAATAAGTAATTATTAATGTGGTTTAGAAATATGTAATTATCATAATTCTTTGATTTAAGTTATTAATTATTTAGACTATCACAAAAAATTCCTTTTTGGCGCTGAAATAAATCTTCCTTACCTTTCTAAGTCATGTTTTGTCTTAAATTTACTTAACTTAAACACAATTTTTAGCTGAAACATCTTTTATCTGGAACACATTTTATCTAATTATCGAATCATTATAAATTGTTAACTCTGTTGTGTTCACTTAAACGTACAGTAAAACTATTGTGATTGTTTGTTAAGCTTTAGATTATGTAATCAGTGTCTATATGGTTATGAGATTTGTATTTATTATTTCTGTTTGTCAAATTACTGGACATTCGTCATTAATTCTAAATGGGAATACACACCAGATACTAATCATCTAATATATCCTTTCTACTATAAAATGTAAAGTGAGAGGTTTAACTAGAAAAACTGCTTATTTTAATTTTTTACTTCAAGGAGTATTAAAAAAATTTATTCCTTGAAATTGAGGTATTGCTTAAATATTGAGACATTTTACCTGAAAATAATTTTAAACTAAAGTAATTTTTTGTGGTAAAATTTAATTAAAATACTTTTTTCATTTTTATCTATTTCACCAGTTTATGCAGTGTTTATTTAGTATCACAGTAAATTTGATTAATCTAATGTCAAAGGGAAAGCAGTAACGCAAATCTAAATTTCCTCTGAGATATATGAGATAAGTAATATAAGGTAAAGTCACATCATTAAGATTAATGTCAAATGATATAATGTTTGATATTTTATAAATAATATTGACTAATCATATGATGGTGTTATTATTTAAACTGATTTTCGAAAACATTTCATAATTTCTATTTCATTTACAGACAAGGTTGTTTAAATATCAATATTAATACCAATATATATACATTATCTTTCTTTATAATCAAAATGAAAATTAAATGGTATGTAAAAATGTATGTTTAAATAACAGAGGCATAATTTTTAACATTTAATTGGTCATGATTTATTTATTTAGAATTTATTTTTGAGCTGATAACTTTACATATGTGCAATGTCAATGCACATATGTAAAGTGGAATGGTACAATGTCGACATAAATTAAGCCATAAAGGTATCTAAGCAAGAGTGCTTGAATGATAGTTAATGATCAAAAAGCTTAAAATAAACAATTATTTCTTTTTCTTTATGTATATTTGCGTTTTTTTACTAAATTTTAGACAAAAAAATTTTATTAAATGAGGTATGTGAATTTTTTTTAAATACTGATCACTAAAAATATAGAAACATGTAATAAGGGAATATAAAATAATTATTTTTTAGATGATTCTTAAAAATAATTTTATGTAAACTTACTTAAAAATAGGTAGATGATCATAAAATATGATGCCATAGATTACTGGGGAATTGTGAATAAAATACAAATATTTTTTTCAATATATCATGCGTATGGATGAAAATCTTTTTTAGCATACAACCTTAAGTACCTTAGGAAAAATTAATTACTCTTTTTGTAAAATTACAATTTCGGATTTAAATATTTAATAAAAATATAATAAATTCAATATTATAAAATTTGAAATTTATATTTACGACAAAAATTGTGAAACTGTTAAGAATTTGCCTTTTTTTTCAGAGCACTTCTTATCAATACTTAGAGATTTTTATGTTTTGATTATTCAGATATTATGCTAAACTATAACTTTGACAAATGTCACAACATAATTCAAATCATAAAAATTCATATTACCTATATTAAGGTATATGCAACAATATTTAACGAGTTAACTTAGTATGTTAGAAAAAAAGAATAATCTCCGTGATGCAATTGACTTTTTCAATCACTTCAACTTCATCTTAATATAAAATTCAGTTTCTTATATAAGATAAGTAAATTACCTTAGTTACCTTAAGCTTCTAAAATTGCATGATTTTCAATAAATATATTTCATCCAGATATATATTTTCAAGGAAGATGATGCATTATTTCAGGACTTTTCTTTACAACCAGTATTCCATTAACATATATTTTTGTTTTATATATAAACTTAAAAATAATGTGAAAATAAATTTTATTGTATGTAAGGTGAAGATTTGTATTCTTATTTTTATATCAGATGTATATAGATAATACGTATGAAGTAATAATTTATCGTGTAAATTCATATGTTGTATTATATTTCCACTTTCGGGGATATATCGTAATTCCAACTCCTGTTTTGGTGTTCAGAAATGTCCGGTCAGTACTATACTCTTCAGAAGAGAGGTACATCTGCGGCGTGAATACCAATGGTATGTGACTTAGATTCTAATCGTAATTGATCCTCTGGAGATTTGTGTTTGACTTTGGTTTTCTGCATCTGTATGCGTTTCAGAGTTTTTTTGTTTCCTTTTATGTATCACGTGATTACAGACTATTATTTATATGAAGTTACTTCTAGAAACACTAAATAAGATACATATTCAAATATTCTACATCTGAAAATAGTTATTAACTGATCTTCTAAAATAAAAATAATTATAATTTTGATGGAAATTCCAAAATTTATCTAATACAAGTATTTTATAAGCAGCTTTTAAATTTTTACATTAAAGAGTCCAGCAAGCAAAAATAAATCAAAATTTAAGTAAAAATAAGTTTTAAGATTTTTTTAATGATATTGCAAAAGCCCAAATTAAGAAATAATAAGGAATCTGTCTGGACATGGAACGAAGTTCTTTATATAACTTGGCAAAGGGGTGTCTTTGAAATTCCTATTTAATCTTAAAATATATAATGTAACATGACACTATTAAACTAAACTCAGTAACATAATAGGGGGTCAAATCCCAAAGTGCTCATATCTGCTTTAATGACCCAGGATGTCCCAGTTAGGTGATCAGCCTAAAACGATCCCACCAGTGTTTAGTTCAGATGCGTGATTTCTGCTTAGTTTTATCAAGCCACCGAAAAAAGAGATGAAAGGCTGAGATGACCTTGTCCAGTCCTAGGTCTGAACCTCTAACGTGTGTATTGGAAGTAAAAAACACTATCACAACATCACTGGGCATAACACTTTTAAATGTAATAGAAAATCTTCTTTTTTTTTAAGTGTAAAAACCGTTCCATAGAAAGGATTTTCTCTTGTCTATTATTATTCAAATGATGCTCGTTCAACGAATGAGAACATAAGTCCATTTAGGTATATTCAATACAGGTATTGGATTAAATGCAAGATTTATTTTGTTTTTAATTCTTTTGAAATTATAAAAAGCAGAAATTATTGTATAATATTCATATTGATGGAAATATAAACCGCTAAAATTATATTTTTCAAATATTTGAGCTAAAGGTAACAAGAAGAATTTTGTAACAACTAAGATACAAAAGGAAAATTAGTTAACAACCTACTTGTTGCGAAATAATCCATAAATGAAATATTTACTATCAGTATTTTTCTTAAACTTTGTATTATTCTAGTTAATTGCTGAAAATGTGGGAAGTGTTTTATTATCGAATATCAAGTATGATATGTTATGAAAAAACTTGACTAAATAGAAAAAAATATAAACGAAAATAAAATAAGCTGTGATGTAGGATCAGCTATATGTTAACGAAGTATAAGTTTATAGGAATAGGAATAATAAAAATAAGTAAAAATGTGCGTATTTATAATTATAAATTTTCAAATAAAAAAATAAAAAATAAATATTTAAGTAGATTAAGTCTTGATACAAGTATTTTTTCATATTTTATATTACAAACCCATACGAAGATTATGCTTAAACATTGCTTGATGTAAAAGTTGATGTTCAAGATTAAAATAAACTTGAAGTATATGTGCTATATTAAATTTTAGATAAAAATATTTTAAATATTCACCTGTAAAAATTTGAATTCTTTTCTTTTCGAAAAGTATAATTTGAATTCTTTACAATTTATGAAAATATTTTGCTTTAAATGCAGTTGAGTTTATTTCATTTCAATTCATTTTATTCTTGTAGATGTTACTGTTTTATTTATTTATATTTGTATATTTAATTTAATTGAAATTATTAAGAATATTTAATTAGAAATTTTGCTTGTAGTATTTGAGGATGAAATGAATTGAAATTAAATGTTCGCTAGCATTATTGAACAAAATATTCATAAATAAAATTAAATACCATGAAAATGTTTCGATAGATAATTTGAAATTTAAACTATTAATTATAAAATAACTTATAATTATGATATAAAAGTCATATTTTTTTTCCGTAGCTAAAGTATTAGAAAATATATTACATCATTATAAATTTTAAATTATATTTGTCTTATTTATGTTTCTTTTAAATCTTTTTTATGCTTTTCTTATGAGTTAGTTAGCACTTAATTTGCATCTAAATGATCATTAAAACAATAGTTTTTGGAAAAATAAGTTAAAAATAATCTTATTTTTACTCAAAATATTGCTTAAAGCAACAGCAGTTTATTCTTATTTTTTATTATTTTATGCGATAGCAAGAAAAAATAAAAATTAACTGTTTTAATTTATTTTTAAGTAAATGTTGAATATCAAATGAGTAATCTCTCCCATCGCTGAATATTTTTCAAAGAAATTTTGAAAGAAATTTGGATAAAAGCATAATCTTAATTAAAAGTGTTACCTGATTCTCCTTGAATTCCATTTTTATTTTTTTTCGGGAGAATATATGAACTAAATTTCCATTTTTTTTTTATCAAATGTTACATTATTTTACATAGCTGTATTGCTTTGTAGAATGATTAATTTAGTTTGATTTGTATTTAAATATAATAATTTGAAATACATAATTCTTCTCAATATTTCATTTTTATTAAATTCTTTTAATTTTTTTCAAAACTGAGAATGCAATATAAGTTTTGTCTCAAGGAAGTTTATTTTGAATTTTTTCAAAATAAACTATTGTATTTGAGTAAATTAAGATATGTTTAATAATTAATACAAGTACTGAAGACTTTTAAGGAAATTTAATTAAAATTCATGTTATATTCTCTCCATGGAATTTTTAAATCAATACAGAGTATGTTTGCTGTAGTTTTGTACTTCCACATTATTTACTATAAATAATTTAGAAATGTTAGATTTTTGTGCGAATACTCTATTACTTTTAATACTGAATGCAGTATATCAGTTAAACGTGTAGATACATTTTTTTATCAATGCTAAATCTCTTATAATATAAACTTACAATGAAAATTAACTCTCCCGAAAAAAAAGTATGTTCCGAAAAAAATTTACTTGGAAATTAATTAAGAGAGAATACATCACAACTTAAAATTCTGTGTATTATAAATTTGCAGGATTTATTTTGGAAAGTTTTAAGAGTTTTGATAACGTAGCAATTTTTTTATCACACAATATTCTAAAATGGGTTGCGAATACTACAGTTTAAGGAAGATAATTGTTTCTGTTTTTCATTTTTAATAAATTTTTATTTCCTTATTTTCGATATTGATTCATGGAAATTTTATTTTCATCTGTCACTGTCTGTTACTGGTATAATACTCAAAGAAACTATGTATCATTATGAAGAGATCTTTTTAGAAAAGTTTATCTGCATTTTTTTATAAAATTTTTTATCTACATCAAAGAAAGGGGAAAGTTTATCTGCATTTATTAACAAAATCTTTATTTTAATTCCGAAAAAGTATTTAAATTAGTAAAAATTTGCTAAGAAAAGTAGCACGAATTATGTTACTTAACTTATAATGTTCTGAAGCATAATGCGATTGGTATAAATATAAAAATTTGCGGTTAAAAAATTAAGCAGTTTATATGCATTTTTAAAGAGATATTAGAAACCAATTCATATAATTATAAAATGTAGCTATAGATAAGAAATTGATTTTGGAATTTTCTAGTACATATTCATGTACGTAAATCAAACTTTTATCATCAGTAAAAATAAAAGTTTTTTAATTTTTACATAATTAGAAAATAGAATTTTTAAAGCTAGAGGATTTTTCAGAAAATAATGTAAAAATAAAAAAATGTGCTCTTAAGTAACCATAAAATAAACACTGACATGAGAAAATATAGAATTTTCCCTATGTTGCAAACCCAATTAGACATAATTCTTTAAGTGACAAAAAGAGAAAAAATATATTTACATCACTCTCAGAAGTGTTAGGCAAATCAACTAGAAATGTGCTTTTTAATGAACAAATATCTATAATCATTGAATTAGATTGTGTTATAAAGCATATTAAATTTGTAAAATGCTGAAATATTCATGCTTCTACACAGAGAAAAGCATATTTTTTTCGTAACATTCAATATAATCATGTGTAAAGCAATTGCATAAGTTTCTTCAAATTTGAATAAGGAATTTTGTTCATTTTATAACAAAAACGTATAGTGAAGTCTCAGCTATACTGAATAATTTTACAGCTAATCCAAATGAGACGCTTTATCAAGATGAAAAACTTTAAGAAAAGATGAAGATTAAGAACTTAAGTAATTTTTGATAGACATAAATACCATTGTTATTTCTTACTGATTTATCAATTTTTTCTTGCTCTTATATTTGTGATATGCCTTAGTTTGGTTATATTGTAATAAAAGCATTTTGATTTTATGAAGCTATTGTGAAAAGATTTAAATGGTAAAAACAAAAATCTTTTTACTTTACAATACATCAACTATCAAGCTTTTGAGGAAAGAAGATGGACAAGAAATGCAACGGATTCTCAATTTGTGCACAAGACATAAGGCTTAAATATTAATCTTCCAATTTAATATATTTTGCTAAAATTTTGACGAGCAATTACTAATGTTAAACAAGTAAAGTAATCTATAAAATGTTTTTTCAACTCTATAGTCATGTACTGCTAATATCCTGAAATTTTTTAACTCTAATGATTAATATCAATGATTATGATTATACCGCTAAAGCAGAAATAAAATTCAAAATCGGTACTGATATCTATCAACAACACAATTTCAAAGTCTGATAATATTTTTAATATATATATATGCCATTATTAGATAAAAAAATGAATAATTTCAACAAAACCACACGTAATAGAGAAATAATGAGCTATTTAAAAATTTCTCATTGACTAAAAGCATTGCTATTTTGAAAAATTTTAAGTTTTCACTTGTGATGATTTCCATGTGCAGACAAGACAAAATGAATGCACTTCAAGCAACTATCTGAATTTGACTTCAGAAATATTGCAATTGCCGAACAATGGTTATTTGATGTATTCAGGTATTTAGTCAGCTGACCGATGGCTGAGTGGTTAGTGCTTCTGAGCTGTGGGTCCCGGGTTCAAATCCTGGTTCGGGCATGGATGTTACTTTCTTTTCTGTTCTCTCTGTGTTTCTCTGTCCTTTCTTTGATGATGTATGAATGTGGCCCACCCTATAAAGAGATTTGGGGTAGTATAGCACGGACAACACTACTCGCCTCCAAGACTTGGTTCACAGGTACCTGCTAGGTAACGACAAATGAGTAGCAGTTTCTGGCCTTGTTGCGGCAAATCGTTCGTCACCTTTAGGGCCCGCCGTTGGAAAAAAGTATTGTAGTTGCTTATTGAGATTGTGTGAGTAATTCTACTGAGGAATGAATGGTATTGCTTCAGCTTAGTTATACAATTGTAATAATAATAATATGGAATCGAAATTTAGTAAGAAATATGTACTAACACTTGTCTTATAACAGGTCCCTACAAATGTGTAAGGCAATACTGTGTTCATGGAATTAACGGTAGGAATTAGAAAATATAATACTTCAAAACTGCAATGAACATTTTTCTAATATTGAGTTTAAATATATATTTTTTTTTGAAATTGATGGTAGAGATATACAAGATATCTTGTCAGAATGAATTTTATTTATGTATTTCAAAACTAAGAATATTTCAACTTACTTAAATAATTATTGAGATTCGCTTTTTTCATGTTCAAAAACTGTTTGCTATCTAAAAAGATATTTGTTTTTGATACTAAAATAAATATTTAATAAAAATGCCTTATTTAGGAATATTTATTTAGATCTGTTTCGAAAAGGATCTTTCTTTTCTAAATAATTCTAGTAATTCAGTATTTATGAATATATTAAACGTTTATGAATTAAATTACATAAAATATTATTTTTAAGGGCATGAGTTAAAATTTGAATTTTAAAATGGAAATATACTTATATTATTTGATGTTAAATTGTTTAATATGATGATTTCTTTTTAAATTTCTTCCTGTGAATTGTGAGAAACAAATGTTTAACTTTTCTAACCAAAATTTAAATTATTATTTTTAATATAACCATGAATATATATTAAAAATATTCATCAATCTAAACTATAAATTAAAAATATTTTAGTTTTTTTAAAAAACTATCTGAGCATTTCAAGATATGTAATATTGTTTTAGATTTTAAATTAAATCAAAAGTAGAAAAGTAGTGTTTATTTTCATATTTTATCTTATGACTAGCAATTTTGAAAACTTATAATCAGAAACTGTACATTATAAAGAAATAGAAGTACCACTTTTAAATTCTGGATTTCTTAGCATAAAAATAATGAGCGCCTAAATAAAAAGTAGAAAAAAAGAGATTTTAAACAAAGACGTCGCAATTAGTGCAAAAAAATAAATTTGTAAGATTATATTTGTATTCTTAAACTTCTAACCATTCACGGACAGTAAAATTTAGCTTTTGGGAAATACATTATGGAACATAACTTTCCGTAAAAATGTAAAATAGCCATTACATAAGAGTCTTGAAAAGTTTTATTAGTAGTAGATATTTACATGACACAAAATTATTGATTAATTTTCATTATTTTATGTAATTTCCATTTTTAAACTTAAGTTGATTTGTTATTTGTATTAAGAAATATCTTACCAAATTTTAGCCAAAATATACACCACAAAAATTATTTCATTTATTTCAACACAATTTTTTTATGCATCACAATTTTTTATCTTACCAGGACCAACAGCCTAGAAGTCATTAATGATAAACCCCAAATTAGCAAGGGTTAAGCAGCAAGAAAATGCAAATGTTTCTAGTACTTACTGTTTAGTTATTTTGGTTTTATTGTAATTTCTGAGGGGAAGTTTAGTCTTGAAGACTTTTACCTTTTTATCATCACATGAACTTCAATTTTAAAATTTTGTGAGAAAAAAGAAAATTTTAATATTTTAAAATCAAACTGATTTTGAACATTATAGCCTTGAAAAAAATTTTATATTTGGTTAAAAAATATATTTTGTTTAGAAAATAATTCTATTCAAATTATTATTATTTAAGTTTACTTTTATTAAATAAAGAAATTGTATGATTGTTATTTTGCAAAAAGTAGGACGCATGAGTAAAAAATATATTTCACAACGTAAATTTTTATTTCAAACATTAAAAATAAAAAAGTATAATAATTTTATTATGTAATTTTAAAAATAACTTATTTTCTTAAAGTATCAGAAGTATTATATCATAAAATAAATATTAAACGTCTTTAACACGTAAATGTTTGTGCTGAAATGTATTAATTGCAGAAGTTTTAGAATCTGTTAGTGACAAATTAAAAAAACTGGGTTATACATTATCGAACATATTTCAACAATTTAAATTGCTTAAATCTCAAATTCATTTTATCTTTATGTCAAAGACATGGTTTTTAACAAAAATGTTCTTTTGTTCTTTCAAAAAGAAATTAAATTAAAAATTCCTTTCGAAAGTAATGTTTATCTTTAATAATATTTTTGAAATAGCTTGTCTATGCTTATATTATTCTAAAAAAACAAGTTAATTGATTAGAAAATTAAATTTTTAATGGATTCTTGAAGCAAAAAGTAATGTTAGTAGTGAGTTGTATTTAAAGACATAAACTGAAGGTAATACTTTAGCGTAAATTCCACTACATTTCGCTCCACTTCAAACAGATGAAATTAAAAATCCAATAACAAACACAGAATTTTTGCAGTAAAAATTAATGCAGTTGACTTTACTTAGATGCAGAATGCTACACTCTGGAATTTGGATCAATTTAACTCATTTAGTTTCTAAATTACATTCCTTTGTTAAACATTCCTTAGTATTTTTCCGAAAATTACTTTAACAAAATATTACCTTTTTCATTGTAAGCATTTTTGCAAAGAAAATTTTATTTGTAATGGAGCAATTGCCGTAAAACACATACCTGTTATTATCGTACAGGACAATTTATAATTAACCTCCAGAGCAAAAGTGTTCTTTTCTAGTTAAAGAAAATTACACAATCTTAAGTATTTTTAAGTATTAAATTATTTACACACTCAAGAAAAATCGGAATCTTTGTGATAGTTTGATTTTCCTGTTTTGATTTCTTATTTCTTTTATAAAAATTCTGGCTAATCAGGAGAATAAAGTCTTTTCAATCAGTTATTTATTATAAATTAATCCATAATAAAAAAAAATCTTCCTTAAAATTTTCTAACTGTTGTGTTTTGGTTTTCATTATATGGAGAAAACAAATTGTCATCAATCGTAATTTGAATGATAATAGAAATAGCCTATAGTGCTTCGATAGTTAATATTTTTTGAAAAAAGAATTAATTAAAGACCATAAATATGTTTTTAATTTTAAATCATTGAATGTTATATTTAATATTGATAACATGAATTATAGAATAATAATTATCAGAATTAAAGTAAATATATTTGTTTTATAGTTTATCGTATAATAAAATTTATGTAATTAATTATTATTTAAAGTAAATATTAGAAACAGAAATTTTAAAATTACAATTTATTTTTAAAATTTTTTTGAAACCTAAATTAAGAAGAAATTCTGTTTAAAATAAAAAAGAATGATGTGCTTTTTAAATGTCCATTCTAATATCCATAAGATATATTTCTCCATAAACATACTAAAATAAAGATTTTAGTGCATATATGAATGATTTTTTTTCATGTATTATCCATATAAATGGCAGATTATATTGAAAAATGACATTTCTTGACTGCTTCATACTTTGCTATAAATATGAATGCGATCATAAATCAAAGATTCCTTAGAAGAGAAATTCCCCATTATATGTACCACAATACTGCACCGCATATTGAAATTTTCAGACCAATCATGAGCTCAAGATTTATGCTTAACATTTTTCCTTTGATCTTGTAACAAACCATATTCTTTATCATTTAAACTGAAAAAAATTAATATTTGTGGTGATTTTGGCATGAAAAATTGTTTTAAACTTTGTAAATATGGATTATTCAAACATTAAGGATCCTATTTATTTTTCCGAATAAATTTCCAGTTATTGATTTGAAATTAATGCCATAATAGTTTTATAAACTCTGCAGAAAGTGAAGAAAAACACTAATATATTTTACATATTTTTATTCACTTCTAATACTAAATATAATCTGAAACATAATTCCTGAGAGTATTTTCCTGAGAGACAAAATGTAGATTATTTTTATTATTTATTCATGGGAAATCAAGAGAAGTCATTTATAGTAAAGTGATTGCTTTATAATACAATGTCAAGGAATTCTGAAATGAAATTAGTAAACTATCATTTTCATGTGACAGATATATTTTAAAGTGCATATTTTTATAAAATTCTTTTTATTTTAAAATGAAAATTTGCTTGAGTATAAAAGAAATTCTTAAGTTTGTTTCTCGTCAGCTGTTATTTGGTATATGATCTACGCTGATAAGCCAAAAACAAAAGGACGTGTTCAGCAAGTTTTTATAAATTTCTAAAGTGGCTGTAGAAAAATGGTTTGTGCAAAAAAGTTTTTTCAAACTAGAATTCTGGATGAATTCTAATCGCACTTTTTTAAAAGAACTAAAAATTAGGAAGATAACGAGACATTATTTCTGCTTAGGTTTGAAGTATTTAATTTTGAACGATTTCATTAAACATAAAAAAATGAAGATTAAAGAAAAATTAGTTCATCAATGCGAATTAAAGAATTAAAGCTTGTTTAATACATTAGGTTAAACTGCAAGAACTGTATGAAATATAATTTGAAACAAAAACAATACATTGAAATTTCATTTACAATAAAATATGCAAATTAATACTTGCATAAATCCAAAAATAGTTGTTTCAGAAACATTAAAAAAAATTATTATATTTTAGTACGCATTCAGTATATTTATCATAATAAAAAAAATAGATTGCACTTATAATTTTGCAATTTTGCAGGAATTATGCTGATACTCACGTGTCAAAGAAAAAATGGTAAGACGTTCAGAAATGTTTCCCCTCTGATTTGAGGTTCATGTCAAGATCCATTTCTTGGAATAAAGAATATGTATGCATTTAAAACTCACTATTAAATCTCGTAAGTGCTACTGCAAATTCGTACCTCTAATAATACAATCCTTTCTGCATGATGATGCCAAGGGTCAAAATGATTATCAAATTAAGGAATTGCTGCAAATTACAAATGAGAATCCTTGGTTCCTCACAATCAAAATGTGGTATTCAGTAATTACATTTTTCCATATTTCAAATAACAATTCTTTTGAACGTAGATTCTTATAGCATACAACAAGATAGATGTGATTAATATTTTGTTAATTAAATTATATCATTAAATTAAAACATCATACTCTTAATTTTCAAGTAAGCAAAATTAATCAGAAATTACACATTTTAATCTAAAAATACAATTGATTTATTACAGGTTTGATATTTAACAGTTTGTAGTTTCCAATCCAGAACTTGCAATGATTGATTATTTTTAATTAATGTATTTACAAATTATAAAAAGTAATCATCATATAGTTGCCTCATTTCTAAATAAATAAATAAATAAATGTCTCTTTTTAAGTCCATTAATTTTTGTATATTGGTATCATATAAATTAAATATTTTGGAACAAACACAAAAAATAATATGCTAAATGCTGAGAAGTTTATAAAATTATTACTAAATATGTATAAAAAATGTACAAATTTGCATTTCATATAAGTGAAAAAATTCAAATTATTTAAAAAAGACCTCATTTTGTTAAATATTTTTATATCCTCAATTATTTACTCAATCGAAATATAAGAAAATAACACCTTGTCAATTTTATAATAAGTAATTCCCAATTCCACTCATGTTTGTATAATTTCTACGGCTGTAATATAGTTTTCATAGAACCGTTAGTTTCACTCCGAATTAATTCTTTTTAACTTTTTACACATGAATTCAAAATTAACAAACAGAAAATATTTTAAGTGTTGGAAGAATTTCTTGATGAAATACATTTATTATTACAGCATCAGTAATAAATATAATTTTTCTTCGATGTCATTCCAACTGATATTTTAAAGAAAATACCAATTTATAAAAATAATGAAAACTTAAGAAAGGTTTATTATGGTAAGCAAGGTTTAATATTATTAGGTTTTAATATCTGTAACCATATTAGACTGTAGGTTGTGGTCTAAGTAGCCCTTGTGTGTCAAAAATTGACTGTTGAGCAACAAACTAATTGTATACTCACTTGTCAAAGGAAAACTGTGTATATCGTTATGCAACAGCGTATACAGTTGCATATATGTATGAATTAAATAAAATTTACTAGTAAAGTTGTAGTAGAAGATAAAGTAAAAATTCTCAAATTATTAAAATAAAACTACCTAATTTAGTCAGTAATTAATGTCATAGGCGTAGTTTTAAATAAGTTGACAGAATAATTAAATTTTGTTATTTTCTTTCAAAAAGTAATGTTTCAAGCTCCACGTATGAAAAATGTAAAAAGAAAATCTGTTATTAAAGAAAAACTATTCTTTTACAACATATAAAAATATGTTATTATGAAGGGTTTTGATTTTCTTAGGTCATATCAAATTATTTTTTATAGCTTCAATGAAAACAAATCATTTAAGCTTTTTTCTGTGTTTTTCCTACATATTGCTTTCTATACCTGCTGATTTTTTTAATACAGCCACTTTATTGAGATTCTTCAAAATGTATATGCATATGTTAAAAAATGTAAATACTTTGAAGACATAAAAGTTTTATATAAAAAACAAAGGTGATGGATTTTATCTAATGAATATTGTTTTACATAAATAAACAAATTTGAGAAATGAATTATTTGATAATGTTTTTTTATCTAATAACAAGTAAAAATGGTTCTTTATAGTACAACGATTAAAAACATTAAGAATGGTGACTCAGTGTTGTGGTAAATTTGATAACATATAAAAATATATCTTGTTGCAATTTATTTTATTTCTAACATATTCCCTCATTACATGTGTCTTAATATTTCTGTTTTAGTTTTTTTAAACCAATAACAGCCATTATGTTGTTCAAATCGACTGGCAATTTATAGCAAGCTACTGCAAATATTAACTGAAACCAAGGTTCCAACACCATGTAAGGAGAATTGAATATTTCAATAATTCAATTCATTGATAGTTCATTCTTTAAAAAATATATATAAGCTAGCAATGAAGAATTAAAAAAAAATTGAATAGTGTTTGTAATCAAATAGTATCGAAATGAGCCCAATTATCCTAAAACTGAGTATGCGGAATACATTTATATATATATATATATATATATATATATATATATATATATATATATATATATATATATATATATATATATATATATATATATATATATATATATATATATATATATATATATATATATATATATATATATATATATATATATATATATATATATATATATATATATATATATATATCTTAAAGCAAATTTAGCTTTGCAGGTTATCCGTGATGCTTAAGTTTAAAAAATACTCCAATATATAATATTCCTCCCTAATATATGCCATTTATAATACATAATATTTCCTTGCATATATAAAACATAAACTTTATTATAATTTCTATTTTATCTGAAAGGAAATTCCCTCGAGTTTAATAAAAAAATAAGTACTATTCTTGATTTTGAGACCTTTTTTTGTGATTCGTATAATTTCAAGCATAATACCTTATATGTCACTTCAGCTCACTAAAATTTCATTACTTACTGAGGATTTCTTGAGGTTACAAGATTTCTCTGGCTTTATTCCAAAAATGTCTGATAATTTTTCCAAATTGTGTAAACTGTACCATTCCATCTAATGCAGTTTTCAAAAATAAATCCGATAATTAAGTTAAAGAACCTAATCAATAAGAAATGAGCCAATAATTTAAAATGATCTGTAGAAAATTCTTTTCCGAATTTCTAATTTTACTTTATATGATCGCTTGTTGTATAGTGGGTGCACTTGAAAATTTATTGATATGTGATTAAATCTATTACTATCGACAGTTGTTTTCTGTATATTTGCTTAGATAGCAACCAATGCTGCTTAATATTTCAGAAAAATATTTTTACTGACAAATATATTACAATTAAACAAAATTGAATATCAATTGAATTTTTTTTCAAAAAATATTAATCCGAAATCCATAAAAATTGTTGAACTAAAAATGGGTAGCGACATAAGACGAAAAAATTTGCTTTGTTATGCTGTTTAAATATTTACATTTTATTTATATAATATTGTTATCATTTATGTGCATAATTTCTTTAGTATTTTTAACCCTGTGTACAATACAATTAGAAAGCTACTTATAAAAATATAGAATTACAAATTATAAAATAAAATATTTTTTAAGCCTGTTATAAAATAGCATGTATAATAAAATACAATACTTTATTATAAAATATTTTGTATATAGCTTTTATTCAGTCAAGAATATTTTTATTTATTTTCTTTTATTTTTACTCTGCCAACGCGCTTAAAATTGAAAATTTATTGATATCAATCTCTTAACATTTCATAAGCTGTATTTTGTCCTTAAATACGAAATACCAAAATAAAATTCTATTTGATTTGTAGATACAACATTTCACCATAAATCGTTATTTTCAAGTAAAGTGGAGGAATAAGGTATCTTCATCAGCCACTTCAATAGGTAAGTTCCACAAGGGAGTGTATTCTCACCTTTCTGTTCTCAGTGTTTATGGCAGACCTATACGATATCCTTCCTCTGATATCAAATGCTTCATATACGCAGATGATATATTTCTAATGTACGAATCAGCTAACTTAGGAAAACTTCAGCTGAAATTAACATATTCACTAGGAATATTGCAAAATTGGTGTCAAGACTGGAAATTGTCTACAGACCAACAAAAATATTCTGTGATTAACTTTTATTCAAAACGACAACAGCCTAATTCCAATTACACCAGCAACAATCATCCTGTTTCCTGGTGTAAAAATATTTGAAGATTAGAATTACATTTTTCACGCAATTAATCTTTCCGTCATCATTTTCATGAAAAGAGAGAAGCTATATCAAAAAAGTTGAATGCTTTAAATGGTATCTCAGGTAATAGATGAGGTGCTCGTACTGCTCCTCTCTTTTTCGAATCATAAAATCCTTTATTTTCTCCAACCTAAATTATGGCTGTCACATATTTTACTCAGCTTGCGCACTAGATCGCAAGCTCCTTGAAACTGCACATCACATTGCCCTAAGAATTGTCACAGGTCTTCCCAAGTGAACCCCCATACCAATACTTCTTCAAGAAGCAGGAGTAACTTCTCTTTACTTTAGACATGAAATGCTCTCCTTAAACATTTACATTCGGAATTGAAGCAAATCGTCACTATCCTCTCGTACTTCAGTTTGGGAAAAGCTGACTAACAATTGAGTTAATCGTAATCCTCCTCTGGCTATTAGAATCTAACGGTGGCTCAACCAACAAAGAATAAATACGTCAAGCGCACTAAAAATTCCAACAGAGTTCCCAGAAATGTCAAAAAAAATTTCCATCTGTTCCTCGAGTCTCCCTTTTTAGACTAAATCATCGTCAAACGATGTAATTTGTAAGTTATTGCACCAGGTGTGTGGTACAATATGGCAGAAAGAAAAGCTGATTTTTACTGATGCTTCCAAACAGAGATAAAATATGAGTAATGCAATAGTTAATTTTATAAATTGTATTTTAATAACAGGAAAAATTGGTCCATAAACTCCATCTTCTCGGCCGAGGATATGGCATTACTTATTGCAGTCTCCAAAATCTGCATTGGACCAAAAAGATATGCCATTTTTACAGATTCTCTTTATCACATCTCTGCTCTTTCGGTTTGTTCCAGGACATCATCGACTATTATTCAACTGCTTCGATTACAAATACTACAGTTTACACAAAGATGTTCCCTGAACATTCAGGTATTGCAGGTAATGAAATAGCTGATTCATTGGGGAAAATAAAAACTATGAGTCAATATGTTGTACGATGTATTTCTCCTGAAAATTTGGAACAACACACCAGGAAACTTTCCTTTAAGGAAAATTTCACATATGCTGAAGCTTTTGCTCATTTCACTTCTATTCACAGAAATCCTATATTATTAACGAAATAACGACTGAAAGACATATGGCTGGCCAAAGCTAAAATAAGATTTTTCCCGAACAATTTGGTTCCATTTAGATTTAATCTGGGATATACGAATTGCTATGAATGCTGTAAAAACAGATCATACTTTCTTAGACTGTCATTTATGCGAACATCTGATGAACCAATTACGGAAAATATTAGGAATAGAAGCATTATCATTCACTTCGATATTTGTACTTTCTACAAATCAGGAAAATAAAATTCTTCCTTGCTGCGAATTTCTACAACTAGCTAAAAGATTTTAATCTTAATGACATAAAAAGTGAAATTTGGCAACATCTAAGATCCTTGAGCAGTTCTCTAACACGAAATTGTAATCCGAATTATCCCACAATGTCAAGACATATCTCTTAATGTTCACCGATCAATTAAAAAATTCAATGAACTTCTCTTAAGCAATGTTAGTTAAATGACGGTAAATCATCTCAAGATATTTTCTTCAATGTGAACTACAAGATCTGAGTTTAGAGCTCCAAAAGTATCCACCATAATCTACCAATTAAGTTTAGAATTCTATTAATTAATGAAATTTTTAAAAATTTAAATCTTCCTTGCTGATTTAAACTAACCATTAAGTGGGTGTTTTACGATGTCTTTTTCAATTTGCTTTTTCTGGTCTTTTGTTGTCCATATGTTAATGGCTTGAATCAATTGAAGGCGGCTTCTTTAACCGATGTTTTGCTCCTTATTTAAGAAATGTATTTATTAACAAAATGAAATTCGATAGTATTCTCAGACATTCGATTGTAAACTTCGCTTTATTTGCTGCCGCTCGAAGACTGTGATTTGAAGGCAGGCCGCAAATTCATCAATAAGTCGAATTTTCAACGCCGTTTCTATACAATGTGAAATGGATGAAACGTTATCTGACGTCAAGAATATTTTAAACCAATGAGAATAGTAATTAAGTGGCGTACACAGAGTCTCAACTGTAACGATGAAAAGTATGACCATACTTTGTTGACTCAAAATGAAAAGTATGACCATACTTTGTTACGAAAATTGTTTTGTTTTTTTCATGTTTTATTTGTTGAAATATCGGTAAAACTTCAACAAATATAACTCGTAAAAACAAAATTATATTCACAGAAATTTCATTAAAATTTTAAATGTTTTCAAGAAATTTCTAAATTAACAATTTTGTTTCTTTCCGTAACTTAACGTTTTACGACCAGCTTTTCATTTCTTCTTTCTTACTTTTACGTTTCTCGTTTCTCTCCACTTCTTCATTGCTAGAAGTTAGATACTTTATTAAAGCTTCTTAAATTTAATAAGTATTACTGAACCTCCTAACCAATCGTAAAAAGTTTTATCATCATGTATTTCAGTTTCTCACTCACCAAATCTGAAATGAATTTTCTATATTCTAAACTAATTCTTATTTTTCGACTTGTGTGTTTTTATTTACATGTATGATAAATATGTTGTGCTACATAAAATTTTATTAGTTTTCACTAATTTAAAGCATTTTTAAAAATTGTGAAATTGCTTTTTTTTTAGGAATCTGTTGCTCTATTATTTATTTTTTTATTTAATATCCCCTGATTCTTATCTTAGCTACAGTAATTACTATAAAATTACTCATAATTACCATATATATGTATATACAATGAGTGAAATGGTGTATTTACAGGTTATGTTTTATTATATGAGTACGTTGATATTATAGGATTAATATTAACTACTATAGCAATTCTATAAAAGTTGACTAATTCACAACTAATTTTTTTTTATAAATTTATAATAAGTTTTCAGTTCAAATAAATATTTTGCTCTGAGAAAATATCATTTGAATGGATTTCCTTTAATTCTCAATAAGATAATCAGTTAATTGAGTAATAAATAAGATTAAATTCTTCATTTTCTCAATTTGCTTGCATTTTGTTTTAATCCTGCATGATTATATAAGAGAAATTAAAGAAAAGCTTTTTCGTATGTTTCTAAATATTTATATGGTTTAATCTAAATATAAAATGTCATGCTTTATTTAACTGTGCGAATGCCACAGATTGATTCATAATTTTAAATTGAGTAAATTTTTTGTACAATGCAGTATGTTATTTATTTATGAATTCCAATTCTTTGTCATCGTGTTACGGGATCATAAACTGTTTTAGGAATTTCATTTTATTTCAGTAACCTTAAACACCATAATTAAAAAACCTGTTTTGTCTATCTCGTTTTGGAATTGCACTAAATGTTAGAAATCATGTAGAGCTAATCATCCGCTCTTAACCGAATTTGTGTTACTTTTGTTGTTTACTTGACTTTGAATTCATCAATGGCACATTGATGGATTCAAGGTCATAAATAAATGAGATTGCCAGCAGCAGATTTTTAAATATTCATAAAAATAAAATTTTCATCACTTATTATTTCACTTCAAGTAAATTGTATTTTCAGCATTAAGTACTGCTGAAGAAATTTTTCTGTATTGCAAAATTAAAGGAGGGCTTAATTTTAAAACAAATTTCTTAAATCTAGTGCTTTACAATAATCTTACATTTTACACTGATATGGATTTTGAATTTGAATATTATGGAAGAACATGATAAAGTGAATACAGATTAAAGAAAAATATTCTTATACTATTTTCCAATTATGAAATTAATCGTCATTACAAATCTTGATATTAAACTTCTTACTTATAAATGGTTGTTGTGTTAGAGAGAGAGAGAGAAAGAGATAACTGAGTTTTTTATATGCATTGTTGCTTATAAAAATTTGCATGCATGAATAATTGCTATCAAAATTAATTTATACTTAATAGATATTAATAAAGCAACTTAGGTAGTTTTAAAACGTTTCCTTAAAAAACTATGTTATTTTTATATATAATAGTTACAGAAATAAAATTGCATAAAATATTTTTAAGTATTTCAGCTAAAAATGATATGCAGTGAATTATTTTATTCTATAAAAATGTTTCATTTAAAAACAAATAAAATATCATCCTCAAGGTTTTGTACACTTATATCGGTAACAATGAAATGAATGTCATAAAATTAAAAGAAAGATTTTTAACAGCGACACAAAATAAAAAAACGGTAAATTTCAGCTGAAAACACAAATTCAAAACATTTTGGTAAATTATATATTCATATATATATATATATATATATATATATATATATATATATATATATATATATATATATATATATATATATATATATATATATATATATATATATATATATATATATATATATATATATATATATATATATATATAAGTTTGTTTAATTGAATATATCTTGTCTGTACCTCGATAGATTTGTAACTATTTCATTTTTTTCATGCTTAGTACTGTTTTACCAAATTGCTTTTTATTGAAAAAATAAATATCTTATGTAAAAGTTAAAACAATTTTGGTATCTTTAGTTGTAAGATATTTAATAGCAGTTTTCCTATACGTATGAGTTAGAGTTGTATAAAATTTATTCTTAGTTTTTTTTTTTTTGATTAATTATTGAAACAATAATATGCTAGAGAAAATAATTTTGAAATTTCGACAAGCAATAAAATAGTTAAAGAAATAATAAGTACTTATCAATAAAAGAAATGATAAGTTTATTGGAATTTAATTTTTTGTAAGCATTCACGTCATGATTTGATTATTTTATAAACTTTTATTCATTAAATATTTATAAGTAAAATTGCCTATGCAGAGGCTTTTAATTCTTAGATTTTGTCTGAATAAGTAAACGTCATTTCAAAGAGTTTCTTGTATATTAATGTCAATTTAGCTATGAAATAATTGTTCTTAATGTCTAATAGATATGCTTTATTAAATGCTGAATATAAAATAATTTAAAATTGGGATAATTGCAGAATTTATACAATCAAATATTGAATCTTTTAACTATTATCTGATATATTATACAAAAAAACATTTATAAAAATGTTTTTTTGATTTAACAATAAATATCAATTAATTTTTCATCTTACGAAAATAATTTCTATTTGGCTTTTCTTTTCTAGGTTCTGTTGTCTCAATATTGTTGATACAGTGCATCTAGTTTCTGTATTTGTGTCGTTTTAAAATTTTTCATTTTCACATGTGTACAGCCGATAAATATGAAAATGATTGGTCGAAATTCTTACTGAACTTGTATTTTTGAAATAAAAATTACAATTTACTCCGTTTGTTTTCACCTAGATTTAACATCTTTAAAACGATTTGCATTTAAAATTACATTTGGATAGGTTTTGCTTATGATATATTATAAATTTATATATTTATTTTCATATACAAAAAGTGTAGCGTTCAAAACTGAAATGAATAAATGAAATTAATTAAAGTAAAATTATAGCCCATAAAATATTTAAGCAAATTCAATTTTGTTATATTTTTCATAGACTAATGTTATATAATTTAATAATATACTTGCTACACATATTGTGTTGCATCTTCCTAATAATGCTAGTTAAAGTCATTTTCTGTTGTGTATTCCCTAATATTTGTTTCAAACAGTTCCGGATATTGACCTCATTTGCATTCATATAGACAGCAATTTCTAGTATCATTACCTGAACAAATTGGTTTGTTCAGATAAAGATATTCGTCGTAATCTAACAAGAATATTAGACTGTGTTTTAATTCGTTTTAATGAAAATCAGGCCATTACTCAGTCCATTTGGTAATAATCAACTTGATTCCATTAAGAAATCTGTTTCTACCTTAAATTCTAAATAGTCGTAAATTAAAGATAATTTAATTTGCTTTGAGATTTAGTTGATTTCCGAAGTTCTGTGAATCACTTCAGTAGTGAATCGTTTTGAAAAGGAGAAATTAAATTACCCTCAATTTTGAATCTTTAATTGAATTCTGACAAATGCAATAAAAATATGTTTTTTTAGCAGTTACCGATTCACTTAGAGGTATAAATCTCGTATGTAATCTTTGTACTTATTCTCCTAATATATTTTAAGTTACCCCGCTGGTCTTCCACATTGCAGCACCCTCATGGAAGCATGAAAATAGTGCAAATTTAAATTATAAGCCATAAGGAGATGTGAAAATCATTAGATTTGCAGCATATATACACACCACTAGTAAATGAAGTACCACTTTCATTGCTATATAAAGGGAGAAGAGAGAGATTGCCAATTATACAGTCAATTATCCTCAACTGTCTTTCGAGGAGTTTCTGAGTTCAAAGAAAGGAGAACAAAAATTTACAGTGATTCCTGATTATCTTTCAGAGATATCGGAAAAAGCCAATCAACTGTGATGAGGATCTATAACGTGTAGATGCAGTAGAGAACTGTAATCCAGTGAAGAAAATCACCCCTACCACGTTGTTTCACTGCACATTATGACAGACATTCATTGCGTGGATATGATAGATAACCCATCCAAATGAGCATACACTGGACAATATATTTAGTCTGTTGCAATAATTTTCTTAATTGTGGAAACTACAGTGCACAGACTGAGCTGCTGCAAAATATTAACTGAATCAGCAGATCGCAATCTGTAATACTTTAAATATTCTACTGTTTATCACCTACAGCAAATGTTAAATGTTCAATAGGATATCATTCATGGATATTTAAACTTAACATTTAGTATATATTTGCTCTTTTTCTAATACAATCTTCATATGGTACGTCATGTGGTATAACACTTCCCTCTATCTAACCACTATGTATAAAACTGTAGGTTTATATTCAAGTTTGCTTTGAGTCTTCAGAAATACCCTATTTAGCAATTTTAGTGCAATATATTTTCATTATTATTTCTAGTAATATTAGAGTGTCAGTAAAATATTTTGCTATATATTTTATTCCCTTTTTTAAGCCTTTTTATTATTTATTGTATTGTATATATATTGTTGTTCAATAATTTTCCTAATCTTGGTTACTAAATTGCACTGACTGAGCTGCTGCAAAATTTTAACTGAATAAGCAGATTGTAATCTGTTATACTTTAAATATTCTACAGTTTAACACCTACAGCAAATGTTAAATGTTCAATAGGATACCATTTATGCATATGTAATCTTAACAATCTGCGTGTAGACAATGCAGTCCTTTGGTATTGCGAAAAATGCAATGTTACATTAAAGGATACAGTTAAAGCATGAGGGAGTTACTAGTACTTATTGAAAATCCGGCCCAGTTATTTGCTCTTTTTTATACTCTTCCACTTAAACTTAATGATATTGCTTTCATATTTGTGTTATAAACTGTTTATATTGTCTGCTATGATCATCATCCAGTTAATTAATTTGTATTTTTTACCAAGGTTACTTGGAGTGTTAGGATAATCTATTTTCACAATTTTATTGCAATATTTACCTCATGTCATCTCCCATAATGAAAATGTTGTAAATGTTTTGTTGTTGAAGTTATATTTCTGTCAAATTATTAATTTCAAATATTAGAGACCTATTGAAATTCAATTTTGTTATCAAATTTCTTGACATTTCTGTCACAACAGATGTATTACCTGGTAACCTAAGGTACAGACCAGGTGTTCCTTTGCTTGTGTCTATGTCTCATCATACTATTCGATGGTTTTTGAAGCTGAGTTGACTGTCTGCAAAGGATCCCTTTCTTAGTTTACCCTTAGCTCAAAACCACTAGCATTGACATCGCCAATGGTGAGATGAACGATATTGCTTTGCTGACAAATGCCACATTTTTTTGATGCATAAAAATTTTCGAATTCGAGTTTGAAGATCCATAGTGAGTAAATGCTGAACTGTTGTGTTGTGCATCACCAGACTGGTTCTATATTCGGTGTCATGTTTCGGAAGGTAATGTATTGCATCCCTCTAGGACACGTGTAACTTACTTGGCCTGTTTGTTTTCTCAATTTATCACTATTAGGAAACCCATTGTTTATTCTTTCAGTACAATTAGCCTAAAATACTCACCTGTTGCTATACCAGATCAACTTTGGTAATATGTGAAAGTTGCTGGGAGTTCTATACTCCAAGGTTACATCCAAAGCTTTTTTATTCTGCACCGATATGGATATGACTGGCGTTATAACCAATAATGGAGGATTAATTGAATATTGATTTTGACATTATCCACACTTCCCAAGAGGTTTTTATTTCAATCATTTGGTTTTTGTATGATGTGTTATCCAACAGAAAATTTTGCTGTGTTAAATGATATTTCATGGTGGTGCGTTTTAGTTGACATCCAATGTAAAAAACACATATATTCTTATTATCAAACTGGAGCAGTGTATTTATTGTAATCCAGCAGTTTACTACTTACTAGTAATTGGATAATTTGTATGGGTATTAATCAATCATACGCATGCATACACACACATACATATAATACTGTATAAAATAAAATATTATAATATCTAAAAAAGTTTCTTAATTTATAAAATGATAAACTCTATATTCAGATATAACTTCTTTTTATATTTGCAAAAATATTAAATATATGAGATTAAATACTTAAGTTAAATATTACCTATATTGGCGTTTTCATAAAGATAATTTTTCACAAGTAATTATTTATAAGAAGTGACAAATAAAGCGTGTAATAGTAGAAACGATACCTTTCTTAAACTTGAGTAAAATAAATTTAAGTATTGTCGATGAAAAGCAGGTTTTCTCATCCAATATTTAAAAGATTATAGTGATTGAAATTTTATCAAATTTATTAAGAGGAAATCCTATTTTTCTATAAATTCAAATATAAATTAACAGATTATTAATTAGAATAAATAACTCAATAGAAATTAACTGTGTCTTTTCTGAAAGAAAAAAACATGTTTCACTTCATTTTTATGGGAAAAAATGAAGAAAAACATCTAATGAAAGCGAATAGTAATTCATGAATTGATAAAAAATGAAATGACTATTTTAAGCATGTTTAAAATAAATTTAAAACAAAGATAATGCCAGTAAATTCTTGCCTAAAAATCCATCATTATGTAAATGTTGCAGTTTTCATAAAGGATATAATTATCTATTTTTGTGTAAATATATAATTATTTTTTCCTATAAAATTTGTTATTCATTTTTCTTCTTTAATTCATTTTATAAATAAATTATTTGAAACCCATGCCACATCGTAAACAACTTAAATTCAATATATCTATTATGCAATAATATTTGAAATACACTTATTGGAAAAATATTAATGTATACGTAAGTAAATTTAAATTTAAATCATCAGATTATTTCTATAAAGTATTATTTGGTACTGAATAAAATTTATATTTATATATATTAATATTAAAAAATTCCACAAAGAAGTTTTTATTAGTTCTTACAAATTTATCGGGGTTTTATCTTGTTATAATATGGATAAAAACATGAGACTTAATTTAGAGTTGATCATTAAAGATCATCTTATTTATCAATTCAAAATTATATGAATTTATAAAAATCACAAACATACATTTCTAAAACATTGAACATTATCACAATATCTAATGAATGAGTGTACTCTGACGAAATGTATTTCTAATCTGATGAACATAAATATAAAAATGAAAGATATTATGTATCTGCAGTATTTAATATCCATTTAAGGACCTTTTCTGGGGTCACTTGATTGAGTTAAGAATATCAGGAACGAGAAAAACTTGTAACTAATTGAATTATTTCGAAAGACAATGTGTGATACGCTTCATCATTTCCTTTTAAATAAATATTTATTATAATATTGTAGTTATCATGAAGAAAAGCAATTACATAAGAATTAAATCTGAGGACACGCGTAGTAATAGAACATTATTAGGTAGCTTTTGACATGATGATAGACGAAAGTCCTACTTTGGGTTTGAAAGATAACTATTACTTAAAAATAATTTCCTTCAGTTTATGAAGGACAATCTTAATTTCGTGTAATTATGGGAGAGATGTGAAACTTTAAGCATTTATACATGTGTTTGATAAAAAAAGCACATATCTCTAAGATATTAAAATCTCTTATAACAATTTGAAGCAAAAATAACTTTATTTATACTTGCATTGATAATGGTACTGTTAAAATAAAATAAAATATAAACATTCCAAACTTACATATATTCATGTGATTAACGTAATTTTATGATATTTATATTCTATTTATATAATTTTATACATAAATTAATGACAGTCAATGAAACTTGGAAGGGTTTCTAAAAAGAAAATGTATTGGATTTTAGAAAATGTGATTGCTTTAACTTAGAATATTAACGGATGAAGAAGTTAAGTTCCTTATATAAATAATCGCATGATAAAAAACTCATGCACATATAGATATCCAAATATAACAAAACAGATTAAGCATATATTTTATTGAATGCTGTAATATATGTTATTCTATGATGCTTAAAAACATCTTTTAATGTTTTTTACTTCTGTAAATATAAATATACCCGTGAATACAACGGTAAATGTACACTTGCTGATTATTTTTCTAATTTAAAATTAATACAAAGTTTACAGAAGAATAATGCAGAATAGACACTAATTTTTGGCTTTTGAGAAAATTGAATGTGATTTTGAATTTAATTTCCTTGAGTGAGGTATTTCTTTGTACCATATATTCGTTCTATATACCATATATTTTATACGCAATACCATTGAATTTAGATGGATCATATTGAATTTTATATTTTAAAAATTGTAATCTTGCTAAATTATCCTTCCAGAAATATTTTTCTAAGTTTCTTATTTGAATTTTGACTAGGCATCTAGCCGATTTGTTATGAAATTTTTTCATGTGTTATTATAAATTTAATTTCTTCGTATTTTAAGACGTCAATTGTTTCGGATAAATATATAAAAAATTAACTGCCATAATTTCTCATTGATATACTTGAAGATAAACAATTATCATATTTACTGAACAGAAAATATAAACTCCAATATAATTTACACGGAATTCCAATACAATTATATACAATTTAAACTCCAATAAAACATATTTTTAAACGCTTGTAATTAAATAAGGGTAGGAAATTATAACATTTGAAATTAAAAATATGGAAATCAATGAGTTTTATAAAGAAACAGACTAAGTGTTTAAAACATTAATATAAAGTTCTAATTATATTTTCATTGTTTAGTATTTTAAGTTGAGTAAAATTTTAACGAATTAGAATACATCTGAATTAAGTATAAAATATGAGTAAAATTTATATATTACTTCTCTTTTAGGGTGAAGTGTGTAGTAAAAATCCAAAGTTTGTTGACAATTTGCCAAAGTGTAAAAAACATTGTTCAAAATTCCTGAAAGATAGTAGAATAAACGTAAACGTAGAACATTTTTTATAGGAAAAAAAAAGATTTTGCAAAATGCATAAATATTTAGTAAATGCATTTGATTAAACAATTTACATAACAGATAATAGGATAATGTAAAAGAAATAGCAAATTTGGACTATTTTGCGAATTAAGAGTTAGATAAAATTAAGATTTTGTTTGCATTCTCAAATATACATGAAAACATATACGCCCAGACGAGAATTGCCCAGACGAGAATTTTGAGATACGCCCAGACGAGAATTTACAAAATAAAAATAACGGTTTAATTTTAAAGTACAAAGTATTTTAACACAGAAGACGATTTCTTACTGACTTTCTTCAACTTTCTTAGCGTGGAATAAATTTTAAACAGAAGAGAAAATGGAGTTGACACGAGAACATTTTCGCGCTATGATTTTCTACGATATCAAAGCAGGATTAGATCAAGAAAATGCGTTCAACGGTTGCAATTAGCATTTGGTGATGAATCTCTAGCTCGTGCTACTGCATTCAGATGGTTTACATAATTTAGAAGAAGTCGCAATTTTCTTCAGGATGAAGAACACACAGGAAGGCCGCCGTCGGCAGTAATCTCGGATAATGTGTCTGCCATACGAAAAATGTTAATGGATTATAATCGCTGTACCAATTAAATGATACAGAAGGAACTTAACATTGGATCCGCAGCCATACACAAAATCATTCATGAAGAATTACATATGAATAAATTAGTTTGCCGTTGGGTTCCCCATAATCTAACTGAGCATCGAAAAGAGGAGCGTGTCAGAATCAGTAAAGAAACTCTTAATATGCTGAATGAAGGTGGCCACTGCATCATTTCTAAAATTGTAACAGGTGATGAAACGTATATACCGTTTTTTGACGCTCCAACACGTCAAGAAAACAAAGTATGGGTCTTTGAAGATGATCCCTCGCCGACAATGATGAAAAAAAAAAACGCGCACTGAAAAAAGTGTTGTAAACCGTTTTCTTCAGAAGTACGGGATTGGTCAAAGCCATCAAGTTGGAAGGACAGAAGACAATAACAGCAAACTGGTATACCACTAAATGTCTCCCAGAAATTCTACAAGAACTGAATGTTAGGGGACTAATGCTTCACCATGACAATGCATCTTCACATACAGCCGGATTAACAGTTGAGTTTCTTAAACAAAAACAAATTAAAGTGATCGAACATCCGCCGTATTCACCTCATCTAACTAAGTGCTATTTTGGTTATTCTTTAATCTAAAAAAGAACTTACGTGGACGTCGTTTTCTTTCAGAAGAAGAGATTGATGTAGCTATAAATGCATTTTTTTCATCTATTCGAAGAAATGAATTGCTTGAGGCATTTAATCTGTGGAAAATTTGTCTACATAAGTGCTTTAATGCTGGAGGAGACTACTTTGAACGCACCTAAAATTTTGTAAGTATAACTTTAAAAACCTAGTTGTATCTCAAAAATTTCAGAGCGGCCCTCGTATATATATATATATATATATATATATATATATATATATATATATATATATATATATATATATATATATATATATATATATATATATATATATATATATATATATATATATATATATATATATATATATATATATATATATATATATATATATATATATATATATATATATATATATATAGGAAAATTCTATTTCACAAGCTGTAGATTCTAAGGAAAAACGACTACTTATGTTTATAAAAAATAGGAATTTAAAAAAATAACAGTCTAAATTATTTTTAAAAATATTTATAATTTTCTTATCACTGTTAAAAATACTGTTTGAGCATAAATTATGTCTAGCATGTAGATAAATCATTTATTGAATCGAATAAGTTGTGGAATGCTTGTACGAATTTATTCTTAAATTTGAATTATTTTGATCTGCATTCCAATGAATATCCGTATTGCATCTTGTTAGAAAAAATTTGAACTCTTTCACTGCAAAAAGCAAAATCAATATTCTTTCAGAAACAAATCAAACAAATTGTATTACATTTTTTTAAAAGGAATTAGCCTGTAGAAATTTAATAAAAATAAAATCCGATGCCATGCATATTTTTAAATCACAGGTATAGTTATACATAGATGATAATTGTAAAAGAGTTGGGGAATAAACTGCGTACCTCTAATAATGAGGAGAACAGAATTTCAGAATGATATCTCATAATTTAAATGAATTGTATCACTGCCTAAGCTAATTTACATTCAGATTAGCATTAAATGTTTAAATTAATTACAAACTCTGTAATCAAAATTTTGACATGACACAGACGGTACTAAAGTTAGCTCGAAACCAACACCTTCAAATAAATTCCATTACATTCAAATGTTTTCAATTCAATTTTTGACAAAAATTTGTTATGGGAACAGAATAAACTTTTGTAGTTTGTAAAAATATTTAACTTGAGAGGGAGATATTACTATATGAAATTTAATTAGTTAATTTTGTAATATTTTGAGTATAAGTATTTAATAAAATATCCTGTATCTAATATTCATATATTTAATATATATTTTTTGTCATTTTAGCTTTTATCATAATATGTAACTCTATTTTTTTCAGGCCTTAAAATCAAATACCCCCAAAAATATGAGTATTTATTTCCTAATAAATTAATTTTATTTGTGCAAAACTGTGATTTGTACATAGAAAAATTATGGAACTTTTGTAAATAAATTGAATGTTTTGGGTTTTCAATAATTTTAATCGATACATTTTTTGAGATGAATTTGAAGCAGTCTATTCTCTTATTAATGAGGACAAACGTTTATTAAAAAGTGAAATTGTTTGAAAAAGTTTATTCATGCAGAAGTTTATACATGCATTTAAACATGACTCTGAACTTGAACAAGTAAAAGTTGTCACTAAATAGTTTTCATTATTGATTAGTTTTGTTATTTTAAATTTCATAACTGTGATATGTACTGTGCAATGTTTATGCCTGTTTGAATTTATTTACAGATGGTAAATTTGGGAAGAAACGAGAATATTCACTGCATTGCATTAAAAATTTCCATGATATTTTTAGGTCACACATAATACAATTGTGACTGAATTAAAAAATACTGTGTGTTATTGGTGCATGTAAGAGATTTTGTTGTAGCGTATAATAGATAATAAATAATGTGGTCAAATGTGTTGTATACACTATTAATTCCTCATCGCCAAATATATCATCAATGACAATCAATTGCTTTGTACACTTCTGGCCATTAAAATTGCTACACCAAGAAGGAATGCAAATAACAGAACAATATTTATTAGACACATACATTATTGTGGAAAGAACAAGTGATTAGATTTACAGGAAATTAGGATGTATAGATCTTGAGAAATCAGTACCCAGAACAGCCACCTCTGGCTGCAATAACAGCATTTATCCACCTAGGCATGGAGTCAGACAGAGATTGTATGGCATGTACGGGGACCTCAGTCCATGCAGCTTCAACACTATGCCACATTTCTTCGACAGTAGTGGATGGTGAGTGATGGCGTGTCAATCGCTCGGCAACCATTGACCACACGTTCTCAATTGGTGACAGATCAGGAGAATGTGCTGGCCAGGTTAACAGTAGAACCTGTTCTGTATCAAGGAAGTTCAGAATAGTACGGGCAACATGCGGTCATGCATTATCTTGTTGGAACAAAACATTAGGGAGGCTTCGAAGATAGGGCAAAACCACGGGCCTTAACACATCGGAAATGTAACGGTTGCTGTTTAAAGTGCCGGTAATGTGAACAAGAGGTGATCAAGACGTTTATCCAATGGCACCCTGTACCATCACTCCAGCAGATGGGCCAGTATGGCGATGTCCAATGCAAGCTGGCAATGCGCGTTTTCCACGATGCCTCCAAACACGGATGCGGCCATCATAGTCCTGTATACAGAACCGAGATTCATCTGTAAAGATGACGTGATGCCATTTCCGCCTCCAGGTTTGTCGCTGATCACACCATTGAAGGCAATCCTGTCTGTGACGCAGCGTTAATGGTAGCTGAAGCCATGGTCGCCGTGCAGACAATCCATGCTGCTGTAAACGTCGTCGAATTGTTCGAGCAGATTTTTGTTGCCTTGCAAATGACTCCATTTCTCGACTCAGGGTTCGTGACGTGGCTGTATGCTCCCTTGTGACCATGCGGATAAGATGCCTGTCTTCTCTGCTGTTAGTGAAGGGGGGTGTTACTGAGATCCTGCATGACGTTTCATATGATTGTCCTGAACTCATCGATTCCATATTCTGCTAACAGTCATGGCCTCTCGACCGACACGATCAGCAATATTGCGGTACGATAAACCGTAATCCCGGTAGGCTATAATCCTTTCTCGATCAAAGTCAGACATGTGCTCATAGGCATTTCTTCTTCTTACACGAGGCATTATAATAACTTTCTTTGCCGAAAACAACGTTGAAACGGAAATTGAGTATGAGAAAACTGCTGTCAAATCTCTGGTTTTATACACATTGTAGATGTCGCTACTGACGCCTGCTTTGTATGAATGCCCTGAAAATCTAATCATTTGCATATCTCAGCAAGTTCTACCTGTCATGCAAATTTCACGTGTGTGATGTGCCGCCTTCCTGGTGTAGCATTTTTAATTGCCTGTAGTGTATATACCACCAGCGGATAAGCTGAATTATATTCTGCCTCATTCTATTTATTAGTGTTAGAAATCCAGTGCTCCATGCATATTTACGTATTTTAATGTGTAGCAAATTTTGAAACATTTTTACGTTAATACCTATGACTCAATACCTTTCTGTCAGTGTCATCAAAAATGCTGAAGGAAGTTTAATTTTAGCATTTTTGTAATAAACACACCTGCTGAACTATTTTAAATGTCTGAATTACATTTTAGGCAAATAGTAGTGTTTTTTAAATAAACCTAATTGTTTTATATCATTAAAAATGCATTATTAATAGAGAATTCATACACCAAATAAGTTTTATACAACACATAGCCAACACTTTACTATTTTTCAATTGAGTGTCGAACTTTTTTAGTTGAGCATTCTAAGCAACTTTATAGACACATTTATTTTTGGCTTACAAATATAAATGTTCTTTATTCGTGTCGTTCAATTATGATTCAAGTTTTCTCGTGTCATTTTTTAACCGTAAAATGGTTGTTTCTTTCTTTCCAGTTGCGATCATGATTATGCTACTTTATTACAATTCTCCTTTGCTTAAAACATCCACTCCGTCAAATAACGTTTCATCTACGTCATACATCATTAATTATGACAATGTATTAAGATGGCGTCGTAAATCAGATAATTTGCTGTCTGCTTTCAAATCCCATTCTTCGACCAGCAGCATATAAAGCAAAGTTCACCCTCGAATGTGAGAGAATAATGTCGAAGCTCATTTTGTTAATAAATCGATACCCTATATAAAGACCAAAGCACCGCTTTGAGAAGCCATTTTCGATTGATTCAAGCCATTAAGAGGTTGGCAATAGAACTGAAGAACAGGCATTATGAAAAAGGCAAGGCAAAACATCCAATTTATAATTAAATTGGCAAGAATAATTTAAATTTTTAAAAAAATCTATAATTAATATAACAGATAATTAACTATTGCAATATTTGTTCAATCTTTTTTCAGTTTTAAAACTAATGCCTTGCTTAAGGAAACATTAAAATATTTTTTTTAACTTTTTCATTTACGACCATTTCTTTGAAATTTGCATCTATTTTAGCGGAAAATTTGTATTTCATTTCTACTAACCTACTATATATATATATATATATATATATATATATATATATATATATATATATATATATATATATATATATATATATATATATATATATATGTATATATATATATATATATATATATATATATATATATATATATATAAATGATTTGATTCATTCATTAGGCATAATCTGTTTTTGCTTAGAAGATGTGAGTCATACAAATTTACTGCTTAATCTGAACTCCAAACCACTACTTATATTCAAGGTTAAGATAAGCATTGGTATGAGGAAATATTAAACTGAAAGACAGAATGTGCTGTTTTGTCAGTATCTTCATAGACTCTTTTTGCGTAATGTGGTACCTGATAAAAATAATGGGAATGATTAATTGAGATCATCTGTTTTGATCCTTGCATATGTAATAGGCTTTAAAAATATAATTAATTATTTAAATTACACTTTAACATTTTTTATACGGTTAATTAAATTTATATTAATTCATTGAGCTCACTACACATGAAAAATATAATGGAAATTATTTATTTATTTATTCTTATTTTTTTAAATGATATTTTAATTAAATAATGATATTTTTTCTATTATGATTTTTTTTCTGATTAAATCTTCAGATTTTAAATCAAACGCCTCCTTTAATGATTGTCGTATGTAGAAAGTGCTTTAAATGCTGATTTAAAATAAGTATAATAAGCAATATTTTTTATGAAATATTGCTTTTCTGTTAAAAATATATTAAATTCGTTGTAATGAATTTTTATTGTCCATTAATGTGATTTGAAGTTCATAGTGTTAAAATAAATGACCAAGTGCTAACTTAAAATAAATTAAACGTCTCAAATAATTATTAGGAATTCACAGCAAGAATGTTTTTAGAAGTATTATTGTTCAATATATGTTAATGCTCCTAATAATATAACTATAATATATATTTAAGATTAGTAACATTATACATTTTTAAGATTAATGAATTTAAGATATTTTGGGAACCTTTAAAAATGTTCATTTTAAAGGCATAAACTTGCTGTAATTAGAAAAAATGAAAGTTAGGATAACTTCAGAGCACTACTTTTGATAACTTCAAAATTTGTTAGCCAACTTCATTGATATAATTTTTTTCTTAGTCTTTAGAGATACTTCCATAATCAAGCTATAATAACTGAATTATATCTCTTCCTTTAGTAATCAGGAAAGAAGAGAACTATCTTTTTCTCTATATATATTAAAGCTTTTTCTAAATATATAAATAATTAAATCAAGAATCAGTCCAGAAAAATCAGAATTTTTTAAAATTTTAAGCATATTATATTACCTATTTTAATTTTGAGTTGTTTGTATGGATATGTAATTTATAAATAATTTACAACCTTCAACAGTTTTTACAAATTTTGTAAGATGGAGAAAATTGGACATGTAGTTTGATTGAATTATAAAAGATTCAAATTATTTTTGTAGTGTATAAAATTAAAATGTAAGTGAAATACACATACTCATGAAATAAATTTACAATAATATTTCCATTTTATTCTAAGAATGTATTATTTACTTCAACTTTTTATAAATTAAAATTTTATTTTCCTAGAAGATAGACGTGAAAAGTGATATGATACTCTACATTTAAATAGATACATTTGAAAGATTTTCATAAAGAATTCTTAAATTAGATTTACTACAATCTATTGAAATTCAATTTCCGTATTTACATAACTCAAAAAGATTTAAGAAAAAAGTATAAATGCACAAAAGTGTTATATTTAATATAAACCAAATATTGCAGATGTATAACTAGATTTTGAATTTTTATATGTATGTATTTTGTCCACGTTACTTTCTTTGACAGTATCTAAAATTTCTGTTAGTTTTTTTTTAATATCTGATAAATTTTGTAATCTAAAGTGAAAGTAAAAACTAATAAATGTTAGATTTCCAAATTATCAACAGAAGGCTTTATCAATTTGCTATAGGTATTTATTGTGTAAGTGATGAATCCAGAGAAACATTTATGAAAAAAATATATGTCAAATCGGAATTTATTGAGATACAAATCGTATGTTTAGAATTATATAAGTTAATTATTTTGAATAAACATATTCTGCATATTGCAGTAAGAACTATGCATGATTCTTTAAATATTAAAATGAAGAATGATTTCTGAAGAAAACGTGAAATTGTGTAACTAGATGAGGTCAAAAGGAATTTCAGAATTTACATAAATATAGGAATTAAATGTAGTTGAATGTGTAAGAATATATATATATATATATATATATATATATATATATATATATATATATATATATATATATATATATATATAAATTCGTTGCACAAAACTGCGAATATAAAATTAAATATAAAGCTGATATTAGTAACTAAGATCAAACGAACATACTTTTCTTATGCAAACTTAATATAAGATAATTACTTTTTGTTGCAATCATGTCATGATCTAAAAGTAATATTGCCAACAAGGTGAAATTAATTATCGATCTGTTTACTCTTATTTCTAAGATAATTGGATTCTTATTGAAGTCTATTTACAATTGATTTAAGAAATGATGACTTTATTTTATTTCATAGTATTTCAATTGAATAATACATTATTTGATGTCTTTGTATTTTAACCCTTGCCTCATGATTTCTTAAGTTTTTCTGACCAAAGCTTCTAGGCAAATATTGATTTAATTTTTTTTCTTTTTTTCTTTGTTAACATCCTTTAACGTTAGAAGTATTTCAATACCTTGATTTTCTGGTCTGCTCAATTTCATGCTTCAGTTCATTGATGATAATTCAAACCTAAAAAAACATTTTACGTGTACTTCATTTTTTTGAGGTACCATGAAATGAAGATAATGCAGATTTTTAAAGGAAAACACATGGAAAAAATTTCTATTTTATTTTAACTTCCAATTTTTGACAGATGTTACTCATCTAAATTATTCTACCTATTGCATAAAAATTTTATACAGGTCACTAATTTTTTTAAAAAATTATTTTATGCAAGAATTTTTTATATCATGTATCGATTGTAATGCACTTTGTTTCCCAAAGAGTTTATGTTTCTGTTACATTTACAGTAATTTGATCACATATTAAGGATTTATAAAAGTGGTTAAGATGTGAAAACTAAATTTAAATTGATAAAGTTTAATATACCACAAAATTTTACACATTTTGTGAGGTAATTAATGAATACAAATTTTAAAAATCGTAAAATATCATGTCAAGATTAAAAATCTTTTTCATCTCTGTTAACTTCTGTTACAATGAATGTATCGTAGAATGGTGTGATTTAATATATCATAAAGTTATTATATTTATATATTTAAGAGTATATTCTTTCTTCAGTCTTTAAATTTTTATTTTGTTTTCCAAATTTAAATCTGCTTAAGATTCTGGATTTTATACAGGTTTTGCTTGTCTACAAGTGATTAAATGTTCAAGGGTAAAGTGAGCAGTATGTAATAGCTGTTAGGTATGTGGAATTATAGATGTTGGTTAGATAAATAATATTAGGAAAACATGTCTTTAATATATTCATTGATTGAACCGAAATGTATCGCATACATTTTGCATGATTTTTTCACTGAACAGTCCGATGAAGTATTCTAAAGAATGAAAGACGTTTTGATGTCTAATTATGTAAATGTGCCTTGTAAAGTATGAATACATATTGATTAAATTTAATGCCAGTGGAAACAAATATATGAAAAAAACACTTTTTCTTCCTTCTTACAATATATGACATTCCATGTATCGCAGTACGTAAAAAAACTGTGAATATGACATAATCAAAACTTTCATTGTGATATATTTGAATTGCTGGAGGAAAATGTTCAAGAATAGCTTAAATATGTGTGCTTACATGTTTAGCCTATGTATAACAAAGTAATCTGCATTCAGAGACGTGATATTTTATCTTAATTAGCATTATTGATAATAACAGTTAATCAGCTTTGAGTTGAAACAGGTTATTCTGATTATTTTAATAGATTTTTAAGCTAGGAAACTAATTGTTTGGATCACTTTCATAAGAATCTTCTCGGCAGCGCGCTCTCGGAAATGGGATATAAAATTGAATATACCATTTATAGAGAGTGAAATCCTGCAATTTTATATCCCATTTTACAAAAATAAATTTCTTAATTCTTTTGAAATGATATATAAGTTTTCAAAATTTAAAGCTAAAGAATAAGATGAGAATGCAAGTCATTGCTTATTTTGTGACGTAAGCAAATATTTATGCCATCAAAATAGATTTATTCAGTATATTTTAATGGAAGGTATTGTACTGGCAATATCTTTCGGACTAATTGATAGTAATTATCATTCAGGTAAGACATGCTGCTCTGAGTTTGTGAGGATTCTTCAAGAAGAACAAGGACGCATTATACTTTTATTTCTAAGTCACAATTACTGTGGAAGTTAAAACGATTGCAACAAATGATGATATATGTTATTTGAAGGCAGCTACTCTGCAGTTACTTTAGAGGTCATCTTTGGTCTTTTTAAGTTTTGGTGACCTTGTACAGTGCAACTTATCAAAATTACTCTAAATTGCAGTCATAGCAATTTTGACATTAATATTCATAATTATTTTAGTGCTTGAAATTTAAAATATTTCTGACTCATTATGTAATAAAGAATAATTCAAAAGTCCCTCTTCTTTATTACATAATGAGTCAGATATTTGTATGCAGGAACAACAAAATATGATTTTGGATGTTGTTAATGAGCTGCTCTTTGTTTTAATTAAAGTAAATGACAAACATACCTCCTAGCAGATTACTGATTAATGAATATGTCTAATGCCAAATACGTAAATTTCTTTTTATTGAAGTTCTCTTAATTATAATTACATTACTTCTACATATAAAAACGTAAATTTATTTTTTTGAACTCAATTGTTTTCATGTTGGCTTAGAAAACTGTTGGATAATAAAAATGGCCTTGCTTGTAAAATGAAGTAAAATTAAAAATTCAATATAAGAATTTTGAATACAAGAATAAGAATTTGGATTACCCGAAATAGTTTAAAGAATTTTTGTATTTTGGTTTATCCAACGAATTCACAATTATTAGGTCACTATTATTAGGCAAGTACATGGATAAAAAAACTATTTATTTATATTAGTAGCGTAAAAATGAATGAAGAAAATTTGTTTAAAATTTATTTACTTCTATAAAGCTTTATAACTGTCTCTTACATGAAAGTTATGTTAATAACAAATAAATTACTGAAATTACTGAATTCAAACAGTTTGGTTATGAGTTTTATTGTTAATATATTTAAGTGACAAAAAGTTGAACCATTGATGGAATTTCTCCTGCAGAGCATAAATTAATATGTCCCTTGAATTATAAACAAGCTGCTTTACATGTTGGTTAAGTTTTGAAATCTAAGTTTAATCAAGTAATTTTTCTCATTCTTAAAAACTGATTTTGACAGAATTTTCAGCAGCTCACACCTGATGATAACCGCCGTATATATAAGTCAAGTCATTATAATCTTGAGTAATGATAACAATTTACAAAAAATTTAAATTTTCTAATGAATTAAATTTTCGAAATAGTTTAATAAGTTTCATTGACCTATGGTAAGTAAAAGTGCTATGTACTTTTTGGAAATTATGATGATTTAATAGAATATTAAGGAAATATAAAAGTATTTTATAATGCAAAAGCATTTTTATGTTATAGTTGGTATTATCAATGCTCAGAGGGCTGCAAAATATAGAGACGTAATAAAACTCTTAGAAGTTTGAGGTTAAATCTATATATATATCTTTCTACCTTAGAAGTTGTTCACACCGTTGTTGTAAAGATATACACAGATTAAAGGAATATTTTAAAATATTTCTTTTATATATGCGTATATCTTTTTATATGTATATATCTCTATTTTTCACAAAGAAAGTGGAAAACTATTATAATAATAAAATCATCTAAGTACATATTTTGTTTAAAAGTATTATATATTTAAATTAGAAAAAGAGACTCATTATTATGTCTATTTTAGTTCACTGTATTTCCTTTGCTTTTTAGTTTGTGTGGTGAAATAATTTGAATTACATCATATAAAATGAAATAAATAATTAAAATTACAAAGTAATATGAATTTTAATTTAATTTACAGTGTAATAGTTTTAGAGAATACTAGATCTTGACTGATTGTGGTTAGTTTGGTTTTGAGGCATTCTTTTTAAAATTGAACAATCCGTGCCAAGAGAACAGTTGTTCATTAATAATTAACTATGAATAAAATATAATTTTAGCTATAGGTATAATATCTGTAATTTTTCTATCAGTATGTAATATCGAAATAAAAATCAATGAATATGCATTACATATATATTTTTCCAAACGTCGATTATTTTTTTAATAAATATCATGCAGTTCATTAATTTTATGATGGTATGAATTTTTATTATTTAAATTGAAATATTTTCTTATTCTTTATTTATTCTTGCTTCATTTTAATTTATTTTTTGCATAAAGGAATTGCTTATAAAGATAATTAATGGTGGTGAGGTTATTGAAATGAAAAAAATAATTTAATTACTACTGCTTTCAAAAATATTTCTATTGAGATTTGTATTTAGTGACACAAATATAAAGTAGAAATTTTAATTAAGCTCTCTAATTAACTTAGCGAATAATTAAAAATATTTACACCAAGGCATTTCTCCAGAAATCAAAACATTTATTATGTTCCTACTTCAAATAATTTTAAGCTAAATTTAAAATGATGGCATAAAGTGGTTTATGAGGACAATTCATTTTGTAAATGAAAAAAATCGAATTTTTTAACTAAAAGAAGTACAGGTAACCTTCCTATAACACGTTATCTTATAACACGGTTTCGCTATAATACGATTCGTAAATTGCGGGAAAATTCCTACAACACGTCATCCTATAACACGGTTTTGTACCAATGTTAGAGCTTGTTATCGGTCGGCGGCATCCCTGGATGCAAATCAAATAGATTTTGAGGACGCTAGCTCTGATGGAGATTGTGCAGTTAAGAATTTAACATTAAAAGAATTACAAGAAGGCCTTTGCTTAACGGAAAATCTCGAGTCATTTTTCTTGAAAACAGACCCTTTCACGGAAAGAAGTCGAAAATTCAAAAGGGAGCTGCAAAACTGTTTAACTCCATACCGCGAAATTTACAATGACCTAGTAAGAACTAGTCAGCAAAGTTCAATTACAGATTTTTTTAAGAGGGGAAAACATACAAAAACTTTAAATAGAGAAAAAAGTTCTGAAAGTGAAGGCGATATCGTTCCACCCAAAAAACGATTTCGGTTGATTGTACTGAGCAGTGACGACGAATAAATTCATTAAATTAGGTTGCATTAGATTAAAATATTTTTTCTTACTTTGTGTTTGATATACATTTATTATTTAATAAAAATTAAGTTGTTTATGTCGAATTAAAAAATATTTTTTTTAATAAGTGTTTGGAACGTAACCCCTTTTTTGTACTAATTCTTGGTCTCATACAAGACGATTTCACACAACACGGCATTTTCTAACTACCGTGTTATAGGAGTGTTACCTGTATAAGTAATTTATGTAAAACAATTAAAATTATGAATTAGTGATTTAAATTTATAACTACCTAGTGAGTAAAATTTAAATCATTATATATATTATTATTATATATATATATATATATATATATATATATATATATATATATATATATATATATATATATATATATATATATATATATATATATATATATATATATATATATATATATATATATATATATATATATATATATATATATATATATATATATATCGTTAAATTTAGTTACTTTAAAATTTGGGTTGGATTTAGAATCTATTAAAGTTGTTAAAAATCATTGAAACTCAACTTACTTCATTAAATAATTAAATGTATGGACGAAATTACCTGTTTTCTATATTTATATATTTATTAAAGTATCAATTTTGCATATCATGTATTGATATTATATCGAATCATAATTTGGATCATATAGAAATTTCTTTGTTTATTATTTCATATAATTTTGAAAATATATTTCCAACTTTATAGGTAATCATTAATGATTTATATTGTTTCTAATTTCGCGTTCATTTTTAACACAGTTTATCAGTAGAACAAACATCTCCTAATGCAAACGTCCCTTAATGCTGACTTTGTCTTCGTGTCAACACGAATATTTGTAAATCATTTAATCTATTCGAATCTTTGTCAGCCAAATAATTTAACGCCAAATCTTACTCTACAATTTTGTCAATAAGGTGAACGACTGGTCTCAAAAGCTAATGAATCGTCTAATTAATCTTCCCTCCAGATCTATAATGACTGCTTAAATTATTTGATATGTTTAGAAATATTCAAGCAAGTGAATTGCAAAGTATAAATTAAATAGTATTATAATTAATAAATATTGAGAAAACTTGTTTATTTTAAATAAATAATATATATAACTTTAACACTCAAAAATTTAATATACATAAGGAGGGAAAAGAAATTCCTTTCAAATTTTCCCATTTGAGCGAGCATGCTCAAAATGCATATTTATGTATATATTTTTGAAACTACTGTTCAATTATTTTAAATATTTTCCAGTTTTGATATTTATTTTTATACTATTGATAATAATACTCCTTTAATAATAATTTCAGCAATTTATCAAATGAATCGAAATTAATTATTTATTGTAGATATAAATGTTCATTATGAGAAGCAAAAAATATTCTCATAGAATGAACCTCTTTTACACGTGTAATTAAAGCCAAAACGTATGCTTAGTAAGAAAATTATAATCATTGAAAGTTCCAGGGAAATGTTTTTCTTTAAACATTATTGACTGATTTAAGAAAGTAAAGTTCTTTATTCACGTTTAATTAAACACAATTATCTTTTAGCACATGAAAATTATACGTGCTTATGTGATTATAAGATGCTCTTAATTGACTTTATACAATAACATTTTCTTTATAATTACTAATCTTTTAAGTTTTTCATCTCTTTAAACTAGTTTACAAAAATTAAACTTTACAACCGAAGAAATTTATGATTCACAAGAGACACAAACACCCTCCTTTGGAAAAATTCCAAAACATATGAATTAAGCAATATTATGTCAGCAAATTTTTAAATATGTTTGAAAATTTTTAATAAGATCAGTAAATATTTATATTTCTCTGATTATTTTAAGCATTTACAATAATGACGTTAAAAATTATTAGACTGATGATGATAAAAATGTATTAAAATGTAGAATTTTGAATTTTTACAATACATAATTAAAAAATTTGAACGTTAATTGAAAGCTAAAAAACGATTTCATCAGTATGAAAAACTGATATATTTAATAAAATAGAACTGTGTTTCTTGTAGAGAGATTTTATCCCATCTTACATGAAAAAATATGAAGGAAACTTTCATAAATGTGAATAAAATTCCTTAATTAGTAAACATTTATGTAAATACTCTCAAAAATATATTCAAATATTTCTCTGATGAAATTTATCCTCACATTATTTATTTAATCAAATAAATTCTTTAGATACAAACGCAATAAGCTTTGAAGAATCGATGTGCGTTTAAAAGAATTTTAATACAATAATCAATTTTAAAAATTACATATTTTGCTTATATTTTATACGCTAATCATTATTCCCGAAATGTTTTATTCAGCTTAATATCTAGACTATAACCTAGTTGATTTCAAAAATAAAGTATAAACAACTTTGATATAGGTTTACATTTGAAGATACTTTCATACAGCAAAAATTAGTTTTAGAAATGAAGATCAAATAATTTTCATTATTAGAAATTTAAATGAAAAATGTAACATTTCAAGTACTTTTAAAGACATAAAATATTTCTTCATAATGAAATTACATGCATTTTTAATTGTAATTTAAGTTCCTATCACTTTATAATATATTTAATAATATATAATTTCAGGAAATAGAAAACTTGATAAATTTAAAATGATTTTTAATAGATCATTTTAACAGTTATTTTTAAGAAATATATGATATTTTTCAAATATTATATTTCTACTCATTTATTTCGAGATTCTGCAGTTTTAGAACTTTCAACAAGAAGCTATTACCTTTTAAAATGGATGAAATAATTATATTTTTGTTGAAGTTTCAGGGATGTCTTAAAATAATTAACCACTTGAGGTTAATTATTTTAAGATATCCCTGAAACTTATTTGAATCTAAATTTCTCAAGAATCAAATAAATTAAGTGAAAACAACCTTTGGAAAATAAACTTTTCGCTTGGAAGCTTTTCTGTAAAAATAAAATTCTTATGTTAGTTGTATTATTAATTGTTTTATTATTTTTCAAAATCATAACAAATTTGAGCAATTTTTCATGTAAATCATTTTCCAGATAAAGTTTATTTTAAAAAAGGTTTTATGGTTAAAACAATTTGCATTTCTTTTATTACATTAAAAATTTTAGGAATAGAATTTTATGCCCAGTATATAATTGCTAAATTTGTCCTTCTTAGAGATTTCTAAAAGTATTGCTATATATTCCTTTCAATAATAGATTCAATGTGAAAACAAATTTTTGGAAACAATAAATAATTTCTTTTGTTTTATATTATCCAGTATATAATTTACTTTAAAATAATTTTTACTCAATATGAAGAAATACTTTTCTACATTGTTAATTAAATAATTATTAAATTATTTATATAACTGTATTTTACAAAGTTAAATAACTTATTGAAAGAAAATATATGATTTAGGATATTTATTTTTTGCAAATGAACAAATAAACAATTTAAGCATTAAAAATGCTTATCTCAAATAATTTATCCCTAAGTTTTTATTTTATATTTTTTATAACATCATAAATTTAAATTCTGCTATAAAGATTAAAATTTTAAGCACTGTTAAATTATAATATGAACATTTTAGTTATAAGAATATTCAATACTTCCAAAATTTTACATATATTTTCATATCATTTATAATAAACTTATCATTGATAAATATTATATGTGGATAATTTTATTGCTGAGTTTGTTTATATAACTAAATATAATCATGGCACTGTGAATTTAAATACAAGATATTTTCATTTCATATAAATTAATCTTTTTATGTTATTGTTATAATTGTGCTTTAAACCACATTTAATCAGATTAGCTTCTTAGTAAACAAATTAGTTCAAAACTAAAATATTTTAAAAAGCTTAGTTGCGGTATTTTAGCATTTCAAACTAATTATTTTAATTGAAATATTTAAAATTAAATACTTTTGCAGCACTTGGCTTAATTCTTGACAGTTACAATCTATTATTTTTCTATAGCATACTTAGATTATCAACTTATGATAATGTTATATCAGTTTCTATTTTTTATGTGGAATTCAAGTTTACAAATGTCTCACTTAGAATATTTCTCACGCATTTCACTAAAGTGATGTTTTTTAAAGGTTTATTGTTTACTTTAATTAGTTCATTTGAAATTTTTTGTTGTTTTTCGTTTGTTTTTTTTATGATTGAAAATAGAGAAATTTATTTTAACTTGATGATTAAGTGTACATGTTAATCATATAACAACTAAATATGTGAAATTATTTGAAAAACGTATGTCTGTTTTTCTTAGAGAATGTACGTTTAACACTTCCAATAAAAAATACAATATATTCTAAAGTATTGCTTACCTATAAATTCTCTATTAAATTATTTATTTTTTGATTATAAGTGTATGTATAATTTATAAATGCTATTTAATTCTAAAATTATATTGTTTTATCTATAAAAGAAAGATTTTTATTCAAAGCGAAGTTGTTTTTCTCATTAATACTAGACGAAACTTGTCTATTCTGTATCTGATTTTACCAAGATTCATTTTTCTAAATAACTTTTAATCCGATTTAATGTCTTTGAAGTTTAAGTGTCTAATATTATTCACATATGCACTACCTAGCAGAGATTAGGCTAAAAATCTTAAATTAATTATTTCTGTAACAACATGTTGTATCTAATTTAACATGATTAACATTCATGCCGACTAAATATCATTCAAGTGAAACATTTTGTGAACTGTTATGTACTTCATTCAATTAGATGAAGATGAGAATGTAATTTGACTCAATTTACATATGAAGATGAAATATTTCGAAACTTGTAATCAAACTACCGTGTGTAATGAATTAACTCATAATTAGTCATACAATTATTTGTAAATTATCTCATGATATGAACTATTTTTTAGCAATTATATTTAAAGTAATATAAATTACTAATGAATAAATCTGTTACATTGAGAGAAAAGTGTATTTTTCTTTTGTTATACTGAAATATTAATTATATAAAATAGTGTTAGAAATAACAATATTAGTTTTTGCTCAATCAAATTGTGTTTACTTTAAATGAAAAAACTCAATACGATTTTTATTAACATTTAAAATTACTCACGAGGTATAAAAATATTATTGTAAACTAACGTGATATTCTTGTCTATTTCCTTAAGTTTTTTACATTAATGTAGCGTTTCAAATATTAAAATTACATGAAAGATTTAATATTAATATAGAACTTTAATAGACAAAGGGGGAAAAATTTGATTTTATTTTAAAAAAATACATGAAAATGGAATATTTAATTTTCCGTTTCATTGTGCTTAGAATTATAAGCACGTATTTAACGTCATTTACAGAAAAAATATAGAGTTAAAATATTAATACTTATTTGCATTGAGTAAACTAAAATATTTTAAAATATTAAAATATTTCTTCATAAGGAATATATATATATATATATATATATATATATATATATATATATATATATATATATATATATATATATATATATATATATATATATATATATATATATATATATATATATATATATATATATATATATATATATATATATATATATATATTAATATATACTTTAAAAAGTGAATCACATATTTCGAGAAGCATAACAATTGGAGTATTCAGATAATTTGATTAAAGTGAAAATGTAGGGAAATGTGGTAACAGGCATTTGCTTTGTATACATTACTTTTTAACTGAAAATAATGTAAGATAAACTGTTATGAGATATTTTCTATTTCAGGAACTATAATTCATCTGTTTTATTAATTTCATCTTGATTATTTTCAATATTTCATAAAGCTCATATCTAGAAGAAAGTTTAAAATTTTGATTGCCATTCACTACAATAACGAAAGATTGATATTATATATTTTCTGTTAAATATATACCTGCCCGGGAAATTAAACAAAAATTTTCAAATCTTTATTTCTTAAAATAATAAATTTGATCAATAATGTATAAAAATCATGTATAAAAATAATGTATAAAAAAGTTTCCTTAGACTAAGAATTCTTAAAAGTCTTTGACAACCATCACTTATCAGAGATTAACAACTGAAGAGGGAAATTTGTTAATATATACAAGTGTTAGTTATTGAAAAAAATATCTTTAATTTAATATCGCGAAAAATTAAAATAACAGAGATATTGTTTTCTCAATTGAAAATTAACTTCACATGCACATAAATTTGTATTACCAATCTCCTGAAATTTTAAATAGTTTCGTCACTTAAAATACATTTCGTTTCTAATGAATATAATTTTTTGACATGCATGGAAAAAAGATTAAAAGAAGTTTCTGAAAATTTTAATTTAATTGAAATTTGAGAATAGTTTCAATATGTCTTTACATTTCATTTTCATTAAAGTCTTTATTATCTGTGAAAAATAGTTTTTCTGAATCAAAATTTTCATCGCATTAATTAGAACTTAGAAGAGTTTTAATTATACACCTTTTCCGTTAAGAAATAAAAATTTGTGAGAAACAAATTACTAAAACTAATTTTCTTAATTAAGAAAAAAATAATTTCTGATACTTAAATTTGAATTATTTTATAACGAATGACAAATTTAACAAATTTTAGCGATTACATTTTAGATTTAATCAAGATTATATAACTTTAAATACAATTTACTCTTAGTTTATATCTTACCTTAGGTTAATAATTTGATAATTTGTAGTTATTAATATTCATTACAAAATCTATTTATAAACTACATTATTTCATAATGAATGACACTGTGTTAAAATTATATTATTTATAAAATATGTTTTCCCATTTTTTTATATTCATAATTATATTATAGTAGTTTAGGAGCTTTAGTATGTATGTATATATATATATATATATATATATATATATATATATATATATATATATATATATATATATATATATATATATATATATATATATATATATATATATATATATATATATATATATATATATATATATATATATATATATATATATATATATACATATATATATATATATATATAACTTTTTTAAAATTCAATTTTATTTAATTTTTAATGTACATTTGAAAATAAATCAAGTTCATTTCTTTGTTTTTAATAATTAAAAAATATATGGAAAAGATTTCCTTTTAAAATGTTATTTAAAAATTTTAAAAGTTTCCAGATCAAGAGTTTCATTTAATAATTTTGTTTTTATGTAATATCAAATATTTTAGAGAAATCCAGCAATATTTTTAAGAAATTCAAAAATACCATATTGCAATTAAATTTATAAATTTTATCTTATAATTAAATTGCCTGGAAAAACACGTAATTAAATTTTTAAAAAATGTTCATTTGATTAACTTTGTAGTATTGTCAATTAAAATATAATTATTTTCAATTAAACGATGTTAAACTAGTATTCTTCAATTTTTTCAAAAATATAATTGCGCAAAATGCATAAAATATGAATTAGTTTACACTTCTGAAAAACAATCACTTTATTTATCACTTAGCGAAAACGAAATTATATGTACTTAACATCAAGATTCGTGCCACACCTATATATTCAAATATACCCAACACAAACACTCCTTTACAGATGTGTGTGAACTAATTTAATTACGTTGAATCAGATCCTTCAATTTCAGCATTGAATACGTTGATACTGTGATTGGAAATGTTAGATGAAGTGATAAATTTAGGAAATCCGGGATGCGCAATATGTCATCAAACAAGCGAAGCGTTATATAACATCCTGCATCTTATTATGCAAATATTCTTGATAATAATTGGAATATTTAATACGGAATTTATAACATGAAGTGTCCACAATTCAAAATAGTTTTGAGCATTTTAGACTCAGATATGGAAAGGAGTTATTCATTTACGCAATGATTTTTAATTGAATAATATGCTCTTAATCTTTCTTTATTGAATGACATGTTAGAAAATTTTATACAAAAATATTTTTAATAAAATAGAAAAATTAAAAAAATCTCAATTTTTACACGACATTTACATGGGTAAATTGCAAATAATTTGCATTTATAAAATAAGCAAAAAAATATTTCTTTTGATTTAAAAGTTACCTTTATTGATAGACAGGTATATTGAAGAAATTCATGGGCATTATAAATTTTATGAATAAATTACGTTTGAATTCCTTGTTTTCTGACAAGTTATAGGTTTAAAATTATTAAATAAATATATATTTTAATCTTAAAAGAATTTAAATTTATAACAATCGAAAAGGAAAAAAAATTCAGGCAAGAGTTTTCCAATATTAAGTGATTTAATAGGTAGAGTTATTATATATATATATATATATATATATATATATATATATATATATATATATATATATATATATATATATATCATATACTATATATATATATCATTTTCCATTATAATAATAATGCTCAACTTTCTATTTATTAAAAAAAATAATTTATAAGAAAACTTGGCGGAGAAGGTGTCAAATTATATTTTGATGAATTTTTGAATATTTTGAATAATTAACAATTAAAAAATTTCACTAAGATGACGTAAGCATTGTAGCTCTTTTCTTCTTTAATTAATAAAATGAATTCGATTAATAATATAAAATAACTTAAATAAAATTTAATTAAATAAATAAGATTTTTAAGAAAGAAAATGCTCTTGAACTTTCCTTGCAAGAATTCCAATGAAAATATTTTCTAAAACAAAGTTTTCTAGGTTGTTCTATAATGACGCATTCACTAAAGTGGCCAAAATAGAATACAGTTATATATTATCAGTATTAAATGTCTTCTTTCCTTTGATGTAATAAAAAATTGAGAATGCCATTAAAGCTTTTAACCGTCAAAAATAGAAAAAATGAATTATATATAAAAAAGCATCGGTGCTTAAAATTCAAATGTATTCATTCATTCAACATGTACAAACAAATTGAACACTACTATTTCATAGAAAAGTCCGTAAATTTGAATTAACACGGAAACAATTTTGAATTTATTTATCAAAAATAATCAGTCAAAAAGAATTTATGATGTAATATACATTTAAAATCCTCGTAATGATCAATTTCAATTACTTTAATTATTAATTTTAATTCTTAAATTATTGTTCATTTGTGTTTAAAATTCAAATTCATTTGTATTTAAACTGAAATTATGATACAGAATTCAATTTTGATTTAATTTTTTTTCTTTTTTACTATATTTCTAACACAAACAACTTCCCTTAAAAATACAGCTAAAAAGCTATAAACTTTTACATGCAACAATTCTAATTAAAATACCTCAACTTATTGGATTATATATTTATAATTATATATAACTTATTCTCTGAAAGAGTACTTGCATTCAAATGTACTTCTTTCTAATTATAATATTTAAAAGTTGAGTATCATGTAACTTCACTTCAATGTATCGAATTTAATTTTATGGATTTGAATTTATTTAAAATAAATTATCCTTTTTTATTATTTTTCCTTCAGTAGGTTTAAAAGTATCGTTTTATTTCTACAAATATTGCAAATTTCAATTTTATAAATCCAAGATTCGTAATAATTGAAACTATGAATTGAAATACAAAAGGGAAAGCTGCTTTAATAATAGCCAGATTAAAAGTATTTACTTAATTTCATGTAATAATTTTCCTTGGTCATTTAGATTTCATTGACGAAAAGAATTAATACTTTGCATTGATATTAAAATTGTTTAAAATTAATGCTTATAAATATTAATATAAGATAATGATGTTTGCATTTGCAAATATTAAGATAATAACATTTTTTTAATTAAAAACGCTATAAAATATTGGTAAAATTAATTCTTCAAAATTAAAATCTCTAGAGAATAAAATGTAGCAATTAATTTTCTATTTTATTTCGATCAAAAATATTTTTGAGAAATAACAATGTTTTTTTGCCAATTTAAGCTTTAATTACAAAATTTAAAGAAAAATATATAGCTTACCTCATTAAATATAAATTCCAATTAAAAATAAATTTCATTACGGCTCAGAAATTAATTGGTTTTTGTTAAAATTTCAGTAATCTTAAGGTAATTAATAACAAAGGAATTTTTAATAAACTCAAAATCTAAAATATAAATTTTTTTTAAATTAAAAATATGGAAATTTTCTTTATGTAAAATAAATAT
>CM075862.1:28867904-28937904 GCA_037975125.1 Latrodectus hesperus
GAAATATATATATTTGTATATTATGAGATATATATTATTATTTCTACACTAATGAAATTTTTCTGCTTTAATTACATTAGTGAAAATGTACGCTAATTTAAAAAATTATGATAAAAAAATCATGGAAACACACACTCACAGGCACACGCATGTATACATATACATATATATATATATATATATATATATATATATATATATATATATATATATATATATATATATATATATATATATATATATATATATATATATATATATATATATATATATATATATATATATATATATATATATATATATATTACTTAATCAACAATTAAATGAATTATTAAAATGATTCTGTATGATGTAAAAATATGAGAAATGAGTCATGAATAATTTCTTTTTATCGTAAAATCATCATGAAAATATCATTAAATAATTCCTCTATCATGTAATATAATTATTAAATAATTCGCAGGAAAAGTATAGAGAAATGGTTTGTGTGGTTAAATTGATTTGATTTTCTATTATGATGATATAAAAAATATAAAGTATACATAAGAAAGCTAATAATCAGTATATGCTCAATATTAAAACATAAATCATCATCAAGATGCAATTCCATTTTAAGTAGAAATTTAAAAAAAATATTTAAGATTATTTTTTCCAGGTAGAAATAGGAGTATTTTAAGGATATTTTCATTGAACATCAAAATTAAAATATGTAATTGGTCATTAGTGAATTAATATTCATTATGCACAAGTTTTACCAAGAATATTTTAAATACACAATATCGTTGCTGATACAGACATCCCAAAAAGAAAAACAAAACATTTCAGTTATTGATGTATTGAATTAATGTAACTAATTATTAATGTCATTTTTTTGTGCTGAAAATGTGGATATTTGAATTCTTGCTCAGGATATTTTTATAAAATATGTACACATAAAGTGATCATTGAGAATTAATTCTCAATGAAATCTTATTCCATCGTAGATAATAAGAATGCTTGGAAAATAAAAAAAATATGTAATTTAATGAGGATAATTTCTTAGTCGCTTTTAATGTTTTATCTATTTTCATAAAAGCAATTTGAAAATATAAAGATACAATTAAGAGTTATTTTTTAAAACCCTATATTACTAGGAACTGTGCTTCCTAGAAAGATTATATTGAAGCATAAAATATTTCAAAAATAAAATGAATTTTTATAAATATTATTTTAAAAATAAGTAATAAGTAACCAAGCCGGTTCTTAAATCTAAATATGCTTAATATCTTAATGGTAAATTGAGTAAAGTTATTCTGATACAAAGCTAACATATTTTAATGGAAATATTTAGTCAATTCAATGAAATATATCAGAAATCTGAAGAAAGGTAATGAACAATTTTTTGAGATCATTAACGATTAAATATACAGTTGTAATCTATGCTTTTAATTATTCCTTTCCGTAATTAATCTAAATGTCAAAAGATTTAAAATGTCTCAAACAGACATATACACAAAAAATAAGTAAATAAAAGAATTAAATAAATAAATCAAAATATTACTTATAGTACACGTAAAGCATACGTAAGCATTAAATAATACTAATACTATTTTTTCCATTCCTTTATTGTCAAGTTTCTTTGCCTCAATTAATTTATTTTCTCAGCAAACTTAATGTGATAGTTAATATACATGTAACTTTAAATCACTGTGTAATAAAATATATATTAAATGAAGTGTAAATTCAGTGTTTCGTGCTATAATGACCATTTTAATGGAAAGATATTGACAAATATGCTTACTGATTTTTAATTAATTATTGTTTTTTATTTTATATTTATTTGCAAAAAGTTACCGAATAACAATAATAAAAAAATGCAAAACTTTATCTAATTGATTAGATTCTTTATAAAAAATGCATTAATTGAATTGTTTGATTTTGAGATAACCGTACGCTTTGAAAGTCCGTTGAATATTTTCATTAAAGCTAGAATTTAAAACAACTGCTGAGAACTGAAGCTTGAAATTAAAATGAACAGGAAATTAGAAAGTTGTACAGAATAAAAGAAAGATTGACAAAAGAGAAGGAAATGAAAATGAAGTGAAACCAATATTTAGCAAAACTGTCTTTAGTGATTTGCAACAAATCTTGAGGTAAGAAAACAGTACACAAAGTCCTGCAAGTAATAGAACTATTGATGTAAATGGTACAAAAGGAAATAATGTCATCATTTTAAGGAATTCTCTGTATAGACGTTTTCAGAAAGTAACACAAGATTCTTTTCAATGTACGAAATGAAACTTTAATATTAAATTTTTTATTACTGAGATAATGAAGTCTTAAGACACTAATTAGGAGTTAAAATACAGTGAAAATTACATTCAATTGTATAAATGTTTAAATTAGTATGCAAAACATAAACTGTTAACGAATATTTTTAGTTATTTTATGAAAATAATTTTTATATAACTTAAGATTTAACTATTTCTTTTACTTTATGAAATAAGTTTTTCATGCAAAAATGTATTCTAAAGTTTATATTTGCATAATTTTCATATAATTATTTTTCTTCAATCATTCCATAAAAAGAATTCATACATATCTTTTATAAATCAAAACAAACTATGAGTTAAATATTATTTAGTACAACTGATGATAATTTTATAAAATATATTTTAAGGTAAAGTAAGAATAACATTCGAATGTTTCATTTACAATATAAAATTATCTTGAGTTTTAAAATTATATTTTATTGTAAAATTTGGGAGGCAGAAAAATTAAACTGTTTCATGCAGCAATATTTGAAAAGAGTAATACAGAGAATCATCACCAGATAATTCTATGTTAAGAAGTCTACAAAAGAAATGCATCATTTTTGGAAATAACATGCTCTTGTTTCAAATATTCTACTTCTTATAGAGCATAGAAAGCATAAGATAAAATTTCCAACATTTATAATTCCAATATTTGTTGACATTAGTAGCAAGAAGGCAATTTAACAAAAAAAAATCTAGAATATTTTATCTTGTTTTGTTTGTTAGATTAAACACATCAATTAATGAAGTAAAATAAGGTATCACGGAAGTTTCTTAGAAGCTCTAACCTATCAACTATCATGATGAGAAAATGAAGTAGAAGAACATTTTCCTTCATAGAGATAACTATTGAATTTACTATTTCTATTTGCTTTATTGTAGTACAGCAGTTCTAAAGAATTTATGGAGAGCAATTGTTTGCTAAGAAAATATTATTAGGATAAAATAATACTTGCAACAATACTATGTGAATGTGGCTGGAAATGAAGACAATAATATTGGGTTGTTCGGAAAGTTATTTCGCTTTTCATGAAAATGAAAAACGTGCAGCGAATAAATATAGAATTGCACTGCACATTGTTCATTCTAGTCCAATAGCTTTTATCATCTTTCTGGTAGTAGCACGATTCCACAGTCATAAAGTGGTTGGATTTTACTAACAAAAAGCTGATTCATGTAGGAAATGTTCAGAAATGATTTTCTGAACAACCCAATAGAAAGCAGGAGTGTTAATGTAGAATATACAATTTACAATGATATTAAGGTGAGTAGAACTACTATCAATGTCACAGAAGTGTATGATTATATGTTATTAATATAAGAGAAATATGGAAGAAAGAAAATTTTAAAAATTACCAACAAAAGTGCAGAATGATAGTCATTATATTACTAAAATTTAATTTATCCATCAAAACACTTCATGATATCCCAGATTCATGTGTCAGTCGATTATAGCATCTGTAGTCGAAGTAAAATTTTTTGTGTTAAAACTAAGAACAATTTTTATTTTATAAATAACACTTTAATTAAACGCAGGAATTTAATTTAATTTAAAAAAATATTTTAAGCTTTTCGGTTAGCAATTCAAAAGTTGCTTAAATGAATTTTAAAACTCACAGTATATATACACATAGGAAAATTTTAATGAATTCTACTAATCCATTCGCAGTAAGTGAAAAAAAATCGCAAAGCAATCTCAATAGATATGGGTGCTGAATCTTGAAACATTACATTTATTTTCGAATCTTTGTTAGCTTATTCGATCAATTTTCTAGATTGTTCAAGATATGAGACTTTTTGTCAGTTAATTATAAGATCGTAAGACCTCTGACTTTTTAAGAGGTAAATAGAAATAGCATGATTTTATTATTGAAAATCAGATTTAAATTTTATTTTCTTTCTTTTTTTGAAAGTTAAGGAAGTTTTGAAGTTCCTATGAATGTTTCATATATTAGTAACATTTGTGTTTATTCCAGCTTGGCTTTACTTAAAATTCATTGATGATTGAAATTTTTTCAAAAAAAGACGTTTATATATTAATGGCTGTTACATGTGATGATTAATTCTTGCCGGAACTTAATTATTATATAATAATTATTATATAATAAAGATTACATTTCTGGTGTTATTTACCGATCTTTAAAAATATCAATCACTCATTCGTTATCTCAATGAACGTTAGATACTTATTCATTGAAAATTAGCTTAAATCAGAGTAGAAGATAATCATTATTTGAAGCAATTAAGCATACATCGAACGACCGTCCACAAGGATAAGGAAAATACGCCATCTCAGAGCCAACAGAGAACTTCCACTTTCGAATATATACTAAAGTTGATATTGAAAGAAATGTCATTAAGAAATCAATTATAAAAAGTTGCATGCGTTTCAAGTTAAGTGGAAAGAAATCAATACATCTAAGTTTAGTGCATGGGTTGAATTATATTTTTTTTGGGTTATTAAGATCCCGCAATGAATGTATATATAAAGTTTTATGGAATTCATAAGCAAACACAACTTGTTTGAGAGAAAGCTTGCTTGCAGATGTTTTTTGTATGAGAAGTATTTTGAGATTTCATTTTAAAAAATGTACCTGTTGTAGACAAAATATATTTGTAGCTATTTGTGAATTATAGGGTATATGAGGAGGGAGAGATAATACCATAACATTTCAGCAGAAAATCATATTTGATGATTAATGAAAATAGTTGCTTTCCTTCTAAAATGAAATAATCCACTCCAACAACTTATGCCTGAAATTTTTGCCAAAATATGGCCTAAAACTTTATTTTGTTTACAACAATAAATCTACTAATTAAGAAAACATTCAAATACATCTAAAAAATAAACTGTATTGTAAAATTTAGAAAAGTAGGATTTTTTTTAAAAATTTTTGTCTTATAACCTTAAAGAACATAATATAACACTTGACATAATTTTATCATCCGAAAATTTAGTTAAAATTTAATGAACTAATATTTGATATATTGACTAAAAGTAAAATTTTAATTTCTTACTTTTTTCAAACTAAGAAAAAGTAATGTATTTATTATCATATGCATTCATTAATAACACCACGTTTGTTTCCTACATATCAAAAAAAATATCATCGTCATTCTTCGAAGGACGAAGGATGCTGGAAAAAATATACATTTTAGTATCTAAAAAAGGATACGTAATATTTGGTGATAATTCACAGAGAGATATTGCAATCACTTTAAGTGAAATGATTTCATGCTGCATTTGTAAACGAAAACTAGTAGGTAATTTATATTAGTTTAATATGTACTTGATAGTTAATTGAATGTTTTGAACTTGGTATTGCGAAAGTCCTATGAACTAATTTCCTTTTCTTCAATTTTTCTCCTAAAAGGTGACTAAGGAGCCGTTAGAATTCAGTGTTGAATGACGTATGACCATACAATTCATATCTTTATTCATTTCATTTACAAATTTATAACATGTTGCAATTTTAAGATTATTTCGATTCATATTAACCAAGCTGCAAATAAATAGTAACTCTCTGTTTTCCAGCTCTACAGTTCATAGATTTAGTTCTGATTTCGGTCGCTGATGTTTTTAGAGCTTCTGAATCAACTTTAAACTATATAATCCACTTAAATTTGATAGCAAAGCACTAATCTAAATCATATACAGCATTTCTCTCTAATTTATTTCATTTTTTCCCAATACTTTTAATAGATATCAGTTCATTGAATGTTAACACTATACTTTTTACAGCCATACATACAGTGGTAGTCATATGATTTTATTTACTTAGTCATTGTTCAGTAAGAGAATTTATTCGTTCACAATAATGCTCGTAAACCTGGTCCGAAAATAAATTAAAATGCATATACAAGACTCCGTTATCATGATTTGCTCAAACTTTACCACAAATTATTTATGACGAACAATATTTTATTACAAACTTAAGCAAATATGTCTTCCTTTTTATTAATTCTAAGCAGTTTCCTTTAGTTTTCTATTAATTCCTTAATTATGTTAATACATAAATTTTAATCAAGTTTTCTGTCATAAGCTATTCTGTCAACAATTATTTTTAGTTTATACCAAAGCTAAATGCAATTTCCTTATCAAGTGTTTTGCCTTTACGTAAAAGCTGTTCGCATTAATAGAAAACTCAAAAAATATATGGAAGGAGATTTTTACTGTAGTGAAATTTTCTCACTATAATAGAAAATATTCTTTAATTTTCTATATTTAAGAAAAGTTTAAATAATCTGCCATCTTTTTAGGTTACAGATAATGTATTGAAATTATTTTTCATAAAGAAATATAAGAATTTTCAGCAATGTAGTTACACTAAACTTGAAATTTTTTACAAATCTTTGTGATTCATCATTTAAACATTTATTTAAAATATATGTATGTGCGTCTGTATATGTTTGCACTTACATATAAATATATAATATGCGAAAGGGCGGGAATACTAATATAGAAAATAATAATAAACTAATTTTCAGTTAAAAAAAATTAAAAATCAGATACATTTTTAATAAGAGATATTACTTTTCACCAGAAAAAAGTAATTAGAAAAATTATTTATTAATGAAAATTTTCATTTCTTTTTATGAAACCTCTTTTTTATATAATCTTAAGTTTTCCATTTTTATGTTAAATAAAACTTTTATAACTCAAAGAAACTCAGCCAATGAAATGATCTGGAAAATTTCCAATGAGAATACATAAAATAATGAATATTTTGTATCTGTCATAAACGAAACCAAAAAATTGCAATAAAAATATTTTCGTATCATTTGGGATGGAATTTTTTAAAAAGCTGATTGCATTTTGTACTCTATTTTCTTAGATATTTCATCTGTTTTACTTATAAAATAACAATGAAGACAAAATATTTTTAATTAGGAATGTTACAGAAAGAATTACTAGTTTTTGTTAATTTAATTTGGGATATTACATTACAAAATCAATCTTGAAATAAAACTTAGTTTTGTACATTTCTGTTTTTAAATAAGTTTATTATCACATATAAATTGTATTTATAATTTGTGTGTAAATAAAATATTTAATTTAATAAAATATTAATAACTCGTGTTAAATATTTGGATAAAGATAATAATAAATTTATGAAAATAATAATATCCAAAAGGATTGTCCCAAGGTGTTTATTCCATTAAAATTGAAATTTAAGTAGGGCTATTGGAGATTGATGTCAACGTAAGCGTATATATAAGAATGAGATGTGCCATTAGAGGGAAACAGACTTTAAAGCCAAGAATTACAAAAAACGCTTTTCGTTTGACAGTGCACCTCTCTTCTTAATATTTTGTGCAGCAATTATTTGAATTCAAATTTTTACAGTAACAATGGGCAATCACCAAAGTTTATTTGATGGAATGAAACCGCTAATTAAAATTGTTGTAAAGAAACTTCAATGAACAATGTTTAGATGATGGAATAAAACAGCTGATTGTGGGGAGCCTCGAAATTAATCACTTGACAATCCAGACTTGTAGAGAGTTAAACTTAATGTCAAACATTGTGTACAACTTATAGAAACAGTTTCAGGACACTGGATCTATTGATAGAGAGGCACTCAATGTCGTCCAAAAGTCAAGATGGCTAGAGATGATGGATATTTCACCTATTCAAACGAGGTGCTTCAGGGATGCTACAGTTTATCAGTTTTCGTGTAACTTGTACATGGCTACAGGAACCAAAGTTTCAAGGTTGACTGTTTCCAAAAGACTTCATGTGAGAGTGATATTTGCACGAAGACCAGTGATGATTTATGTCCCGATCACTTTTACACTCAGAAGAATAAGCGTATCAAGGTGCAAAGTGCACAACAATTAGAATATAGATCAAAGGGGACAAGTTCTTTTCTCTGATGATTCCCAGTTTATCATAGCCACAGATTCTCACCTTATGCTCGTCTGAAGGAAAACAGGGACAATCTACGTGCCCTTTAATGTTCGCGAAATCGACCATTAAGGCTGCAGAGGTCATGCATCATATTTAATGGTCGCACACTTCTCCATGTTTTTGATAACGGCAGTAAAACTACTGTGAAGTATGTAGAAGATATCTTAGAATCCTATGTTTGATTTTTTAGGGGCAAAGCTGGTGCTGAGTTCATTTTAATTCACGATAACGTGAAGCCACATTGAACTCTTTTATTCAAAGAAAGTGAGTATATTTGCCGGATGGATTGGCTAAGCAAATCCCCAGATTGAAAATTATAGAGGAATTGTAACATACAAGTTACCTCCGAAAAACTATACAGGACCTAAAAATGAGTAGCACCAATAGCTCCAGGAAATTATAACTGCCTTATTTCAAGTATGAAATTAAATTTCTAGGCCCATATATTTGTAAGCGAGAACTATGCTCTATTAATTCATTTTCTTGTTATGTTTAACAAACGCTGTCGGATGCCCTCCAGCTTGAATAAATATTATACACGATCATGTTGTATTTTATAAGTTTTGCAAAATTATTTTTATTGTAATGTAACAGTGTATGTGTATATATACATATAAAATTTCCTTAAAATCTTTACCGTAATTTTGGAGATAATTGAACAAAACTGAAAATTCCGTTAATTTTGAACACTAATCTTCCTGTTGTTGCATTTTTGATATATAGAGAAGATTTTAGTCAGTTATGAACGTTTAAGAATATATTTCACGCAATTTTTCATTTATAATATATTTTTTAAATTTTATCTCTTTCTTCATGCGTTCTTTTAACTTATATGCTCTGCCTCATGATTATATAGCCTTATATATTGCGAATGTGATGTTTATGAAGATGACTCCAAAAATTTAAATTATTTTGATGTATGTACCGATGTTCTCTTTCTATGCAGTTTTAAATATTAATTTTTTTCAACAAGTGAGGCCTATACATTGAAACGGTGTTATTTTGTTTAGAAAAATGAGTGACTATTGTTTAAATAATATATTTCTCTTATGAAAGACAGATCATGAAAAATTTATGACCACAGTTGTGATGCATTTACATTGTATAACTGTTCTTATGTATTTTTCATTGAAAACTAAATGATTAACGTAACTGTATTTGAAATTCCGAATTATTATCCATTAAATGAGCATGAGAATAAGCTGTTACTTTTGCTCAATTTTATTGCACAATTTCGGTTTTCTATTTTTTATATTTATTCAAAATATTTATAAAAAAACAAAATTTATAAAATTGGATCTATATTTCTTACATAATATATTCATTTATGAGAATTTTGAATATTTATAAAAATGGATCCTTCAACAAAATGAATTGGTTATATGGATTTAAGTTTGCAATTAGATATGTTCTGTAAATCATAACTTTGTTATATTACCAAATGTTTCAAAATATGATATTATGAAAAAGAATATCATGAAGATCAAAAACTTTTTCACAGTATAAAAATATCTTTGATTTACGATTCTATCCATATTTATAGATAAAAATAAAAGTCATGCGAAATATGAAATATTCAAAAAATATCATTTTTCAACAAAGTTTACTATTTATATGGATTATATAAATAAAAAATGTTTCAATATATTCATAAGTTATCTGCTTTTATTTTAGAACAGTGGAAGTGAAAAATATTTTAAGGGAAGTTCAAATAGTTATTACTTTATGAAATACCCATATAAAAGACCCTTTTATGAAATACCCTTAATTCTAAATATGGAATTCACTCTTTGCTTATATATTTTATGTAAACATGAAAGATAATTATAAAATTTATCTTTAAAATTCTATCATGATTACAAGAAATATATATGTCATGCTAAATATCTTATTAAATTAAAAAATAACTAGAAAATACTCATTTTGTTAAAATTAAATGATTATGATAAAAAAACTGTCTTAAAACATTGTTACGTAATATAAATGTTTTTGATATAAAGATCCATTGATTATTTTTTTAACTGTAAGTTATAATTTTTATAATAACACTCTAATAAATATATATAAAAGTTTCAGAATTTTAATACAATAGACAAATCGGCTATTTTACGATTTTTATATACATTATTAAATTGAAATAAATATTACTGTTTTAATTAAATTCCAATAAAATCTATTCTAATATGTTTTTCACTATAGATGAAATTTTCTTAGCAGAGTAAGATTTTAAGCTATTTAAAAAAAGCAGTAATTTTTATATCTATGCTTACTTACTTCATATTTATATTTTTAAATCAATGTGCCAAATGAAATATTAAAACTAAATAAAGTTGAAATGCGAGTGTCATCCGCTTAAGTTAATATAACTTAGTGATTAAGTTATCATTTATAAAACAATAATATGAAAATATAAATATCTTAATAAAATAATAAGTATTATTTTTGAGGACATATTAAATAGAACGACGTACACAATCTTAGATGGTTCTAAAATGCATCATCTAATTTATCGTTAAAAGGCATCAGTTAATAAAAAAGTTTTAATAAAATATCATTGCATAAATAATTAATATGATATTATGAGTAAAATTATATTTCAATTCATTCTTGATAAATTAAAATTTAACTTCTGAAAAATATGTATCTACTAGAAAAGAAAAGTCTTAAATTATATTAATTTATATTACATCCAAACAAGAGGACACTACAACTTGCATTATAATGTCATTTATGTCCTATAGTAGTTGATGAACCAAAAAAAATCAAACATTTTCGAATTTACATTCACATAGTCAAAAACTTCCATAAATTATTCTATCCAGCGTGATCTAAATTTGAAATGGTTTACTAAAGTAAGTGCATCACATGTTAAAGTATAAAAACAGATTTTTCGATATTGCAAGTTTAATGAACTTTAACTTTTGAACTGGAAGGGGTTTCGAAAAGTCCAATCTAAACATGTTAAACTTGTCCCTGGAAGTTACAAGAGATTTTGAAAGATTTCTTGCGATCATAAAACGAAGACGGACACACACATATATATGTATATATATACATAACATTAAATTCTTAAATATCATGAGATTATTTATTTTCTTGATTCCTTTATATTCTTGAATTCTTAAATATTATGTGATTATTTATTTTAAAATAAAAATAATTAGTTTTCAAACTTAAATTCTAAGTAGAATAGAAGCAAGAATATGAAAAGAAGGAATAGAAAATCCAAATATATATAGTTAAAAAAGGATTTTATTATTCTAATTTTAACTATGCTTTATATATAAAGTTTGCAATATATAATATAATGGTGATAAGTAAAGCTGTTTTTTGAATTAGGAGAAGGAATTAAGGTAAAAAATATATATATTTGCTGAAATTTTTAAAAATATTAAAATCTTAATATGTGTATAAGGGCTATTTATAGTTTAAATTGAAAATGGAGAAAATAGTTTACTCCTTTAAAGATGTTTTATAAGTATTGAAAATAAAATAAGAGAAAAAAATAACATAGAATATATTATAATGTGGTTAGCTTTGCTTACTACAATATAAACTATTATGATTTATTCTCACTAAAGAAACAGTGAAAGCCTTATTCTTTTTTTAATCAAAAAAGTATGCATTAGTAAACTTTTATGCTTTATACTGAACATCTTTTGTATGAAAATAAAATAGAGATATGTTTCTATACCATCTAAATTACTTTTCTACTTAAAAGTAAAATGTAAAATGAGAATCTTTGATGTTTTCAAGGAGTAATTTTTTTTCCTTTTCCTGTGTGAATCAGTGATTTGCATAAAATATATTAGAGGTGAAGATTGCTATTGAGAAATTAAGCAAAATTTATTCATTACTGATTATATTCAAAATCTAAAATTAAATATATACATTTGCTTACAATATCTTTTCAAGATATATATATATATATATATATATATATATATATATATATATATATATATATATATATATATATATATATATATATATATATATATATATATATATATATATATATATATATATATATATATATATATATATATATATATATTCCTATTCAAAGTAAGCAATAATTATCATAGAATATAGAGACAAAATTGTGCCTTAGAAATAGATTAAAAATCTCTAGTTAAGCAATTTTATAGAAATTTGCATATATGGTCTTGTTTGACTCTAGAGATACTGGAATGGTGTAATAAAATAAATGCTATTTCATAAGAAACTTATTTATTCCAGTACGTTTTTAGAGTAATACATTAACTTGATACTATGATCCAACTGAATTAAAACTGGCGAATATACTTGATTTATTTCTTAATGTGGATAATTATTTTATAAATGATATGACAATATCGAAATCTGTAATTTTTTTTAGAACCGCAACGTTATAAGGAACTGTTAATTTAAACAACTCGTTATTTGTGAAACTATCTTTTACTCAAAAATGAAATCCTTTTTCATAAGAACTTGTTATTTTGAAAATAATGTATCACAGGAAGAAACACCATGTTTTTCTTTACTTTTTTTCGGATATTTTCTATATGAAGCACAAGGGTCATGGTGCATTTTCTGCGTCAAGCTAGAAATTTAGGATAAGTGAAATATAATATTTTAAATGTCTGTATTCAGAAAACTGCGTTTGATTCAAGTTTCTATAAAGAAAAAATTTGTATGTGAATTTGGTGTATTGTAATATGAGTGAATAGTTTGTTTTCTGAAGTGACAGATAAGTCGAAAATAAGGAAACTACTAAATTTAACTATAATTACTAATTATAATGTATTTTTTATTTTTAAAATTCGCAATTCTACAAAATTTTTCTCTGATAAGCTAGAAGACTAAAAATATTTGTAAATGATAAAATTATTAGTATTTGGATTTCAAATAAATAAAAAGAGATACTTAAATATATAAAAATAATATATGTAAATCAAATATATAAAAATAAATACTTAATAAAAATTTAAGCATATTATATATTAATTGGAAAGGAAAAAATGCGAATATTTTTGGAGGTTTAGGAGTATTAATATATATATATATATATATATATATATATATATATATATATATATATATATATATATATATATATATATATATATATATATATATATATATATATATATATATATATATATAATAAAAATATATACACACATATATATCCCAATTTCAAATGAACAATACGTATCACAGAATGAAACATCATGCGTTCATATTTGAAATATCTTTTATTAATGTATAAGTTTAAATACATTAAAATTGTTTTTAAATAATTTTAAAATATTTATACGCATTATCTAATATTAATTACACTTAATTGCTTACGTTTAAAAAATGTTATTAATATTTATAGAAATGCATAAAATTTTTTAATTAAATAATAAACTTTAATTGTTTTATTTAATTTCTAATCTAATTTTCTTATGATCAATAAAATAGATTATACACTCTTAGCTATAAAATATTACATTATCTTTGAATACATCTTAATATTTTGCAATAGCATCTTAATATATAGCCACAGCATATTAAAATATTAAACAGTTTTCCTTAAACTGCATTAGTCATTAGAAAAAATAATCAGCTCACTCCCAATCAAAAGGCTTAAATATGAAAAGAAATGAAACTCAAAGAAACAATTTAAAATGAAATAATTTTTCGTAAAATATTATTAGAATAAGTAAATAGGTTATCGGTAACACAAAAAAAATGCGAAGCTAAAATCATTATGCGATGTAATATTTTGTTTTTATTACAAAAAATATAGGTTCTTTGTTTAATTATGTTTATTTTACATTTTATAACAAAAATATATATAAATGTTTAATATTTTTTATTCTTTTGATTGCATCCTAAACGTCTTATACCCTATTTTTTTAAGTTAAACTCTAATTTTGTAATTAATTTATAAAATTAGTTTATGTTGATATTGGTGACAAGATCTTGATATATTTCGAGAAAACTAAAACTTTCAAAAACAGCAGTTACTATTTAAATTTATAAAAAGCGTTTCATGAAATTCAAAATATATTCATAAATAATTTGAATAGATAATGACGATTTGTAATTTTCGTATACTTTTAACCTGATTTTAATTTTTATGAATAAATAAGTAATATTTTATCATGAAATTGTATAAAACACAATATAAATTGCATAATATGTTTTAATGACTATACTTCAACAGTACCTTATATTTAAATTTAATGCTGTCCTCTAAGGAATACAAAAAAAGAGTAACAATCCAAATGCAAATTTATTTTCAGACATTTCAACACAATAATGTAAAAAAGTATAAAATTGGAGCAGCTGAAAAGAAATAAAATTTTGAATGTAATATACCTCAAGTTCTGCCTTAGGTTAAAAAATGTATAATAAGAAGAACCTACCATGAGAAATTTCCGATTTGTTTATATCGAGGTATTTTATGATTTCCACCCTTAGAGAAAATATTTAAAGACGATTTGCTCCTTTCCAAACAGATGTTGATGACTAAAATAGAAACCTGTTTTTGTTTAAATAATCGAATATTTCCTTTATATTAATCAGTTTGAGAAGCAAGTACTTCTACGAGATATATTGCTTAGATATATTGCGAGATAAATTGCTGTAGATGGATCAGAAATATTTTTTATGTACATTTTTGCATTTTTACTCTTATAGTTTGAACCTTACAGGTAAGTTTTTAGTGATAGACTGAAACTATAAATCACTTTGAAACAAGTTAGTTAATTAAATGAAATATTTCGGTAGATATAAATCTTTAATTTTACTTAAATTAATAAAATGTCGCATTATAATAAAAGTTCCTTATAATTTAATTTTTTTCAAAATATTAGTTCTTTGATAATTAAAGTGTTTGACAATTTTACTTGATTTTGTAAAATAATTTCTATTAACATTTATTTTGACAAGTCTTATGTTTACAATTTTCACTTTCTTTCTTCTGTAAAAGTTAATTTCTATGATTTTAATTGAAGAAAACATATATGCATTTCTTAAATAAACTATGAAATTTTCGAATGGTAGTACAGATATCATTATAATTTGAAATATAGCTCTAGTCATCTAAATAAATAATATCTAATACAAATACTTTATTTATTTGTAAAATCTAATTTAGTGCTTATAACAAAACATAAATTTTGTAGAAATCAAAGCTCATAAAAATGAGATTTAAAATGCAATACCACTGCTTTTTAAAAATAAATTGAAATTATGTTGATTTATTTTGAAGAAATTTATTATATGTTAATCCAAAACATATGAATATTTTTGATTCAGTCGAAAGCCTAAACTTTAGTTGTATGATTAAAAACCTAATAAATTTTTCTACAGAATTTAAATATACTTTTATTAAAAATTAAAAATTTGCTGTAAAACGAAAACTGTGCGACGTTACTTTTTTATTATGATTTAACTCGGAAAACCTATTGAAATGTTTCTCATGATAACAAAATTTTACTTCCTAAATTTAAGTTTATGCAATCTAAACTTAAATTTAAATATAAGCAATATATATATATATATATATATATATATATATATATATATATATATATATATATATATATATATTTATATATATATATATATATATATATATATATATATATATATATATATATATATATATATATATAATAAGGAATAAGATAAGAACTTTCAGCATTTAGAAAAGCAATTGTTATTTTAAAGATTCTCAACCATTATTTTAAATTCGGTTATTAAAATTTAATTACTTTTTATTCCTCGAATTCGTAAGGAATACAGCATGCATACATTTTAAGTTAAAGCATGATCATTCAGAAATCATCCTGCATGTAGTACTTTGTATTCTTAAATAATTTACTACATTTAAACAAATATGTGCATTATTAATATAAAATACGATTACTTCAAGAAATGCGATTAGTTGGCATTTTGATTAAAGGCTTATTTTAACCGATTTTTAAATTTTAAATTTGAGTTATCAATCATTTATATTATTTTGAAAAAAGCGACATTATAGAAATAAATAATAATGATTTAGTTGTTATTTGTTTGTATTGAGTTATTGAAGCTGATACGAAAAAGGAAAATATATTTATTAAATTTCAACACACACCGTCACACAACCGAATAGGACACAGACTGGCTGCCTGCTCCTTTTTCCCTCTCACACGCGGAGGGTTACAAAAACGTCTCCTCTCTCCTATTGGCTGGCGCCAGGAGCAGAGGTATGGGGATTGCCACAGAGTATCCCCCCAGCGATGAAGGCGCGATATAATAATGATTTACATAGACAATACATGAGTTACATATATTCAATTCATAAATAAGGTAAACAAAATAATTAATAAAAAAAATATGAAATACATTAATACAATGTGAATATCAATGTGCAATGAACATAATTTTTAGAATGAACTAGACACAAAATAAGGTATTAAGGGGAAATGCTGTACGCTACATAAATTTTTTTTGGAAAATGTACTCGACGTCCACTACGAGTTGTCCGTTCCGGAACTTTTGGAAGATCTTCTGGAGCTATTTTTGACCGTTGGACAGAATCAGGAATAACGGGCGAAACAGTTGATTCTGACAAGATATATGCTGGCTTTAAACGATCAAGTGAGACTGTTATTTCCTTATTATTGACTCTTTGATTTTAAAATATTTGTCATTACGAGAAATTACAGAGTGTGGACCAGTGTATGGTGGCGTTAAAGGAGGTTAACACTATCAACCCGCAAAAATACATGAGAGCATTGTTGTAACGAAGGATGAACATATATTGTTTGACGGCAATGTCGGGAGGTTGAAATAGGATTGAGAGATTGCATCATTGATTTCAGTTGAGTTACATAAATCTCATTAGGTGATGACAAATTATTTTGAGAATTCAAAATATCAGAGGGTAGTCTAAGTGTGGTTCCGTACACTATTTCTGCACATGTACTGTTGATGTCCTCTTTATAGGCAGATCGAATTCCTAGTAAAACAAGGGGAATAGATTCATTCCATTTAGAGTTAGCCTGAGCCATAAGGGCACTTTTGAGATGCGTATGAAAACGTTCTACCAACCCGTTTGATTGAGGATGATAAGAAGTTGTACGTATGCGATTCATAACCCAGGATTTCAGTTAGATGTTGAAATAATTTTGAATCAAAATTACGACCTTGATCAGTGGTAATAGTTATGGGACAACCAAAGCGAGCAATCCAACCATGGATGAGGGCTTTGCATGAAGTTTCTGCTGTCATGTCGATAGTAGGGATTATTTCTGGCCATCTAGTGAATCAGTCAATTATTGTCATACAATAGGTGTAACCATTAGATGGGGGAAGAGGTCCAATGAAATCGATGTGTATGTGAGCAAAACGAGCATCTGGTAAAGCAAAGGTACCTATAGGTGATTTATTATGTCTATGAATTTTCGACCGCTGACATTGTAAACAATTTTGAACAAAAGTTTTAATTGTAGATTTAAGTTTTGGCCAAACAAAACGCTTAGTAATCAATTGAGAGGATGCTCGGAAACCAGGATGCGATAGATTATGGAGATTATCAAAAACAATTTTGCGAAATGAAAGTGGAATGAAGGGACGGGGTATGTCTGTTGACATATCACAGTAAAGCGTAACATCTTCCAATGGGAAATAATGTTTCTCTAATCGCAGGGATGTATTTGATGATTTAAGAAAAATTTTCAATTCATCATCCTCTAGTTGAGCTTGGGCTAATTTTTTGTAGTTAAGGGTTTTATTGTGAGTAACTGCATTAATTTCTATTCTAGAAAAAACATCAGCAACAATGTTATCACTCCCTTTTACATGTTGAATGTCTGTTGAAAATTGGCTAATAAAGTCTAGATGACGCAATTGTCGTGGTGAGCATTTATCTGCTTTTTGTTTGAATGCATATATAAGAGGTTTTTGATCTGTAAAAATGGTGAACTCTCTATCTTCGAGCATATGCCTAAAGTTACGGATAGAAGAGTATATAGCCAATAATTCCCTGTCATATGTGGACCAGTTTCTCTGACTTTTGCTAAGTTTCATAGAGAGAAATGCAATAGGCTCCCAGTTGTTGCCGGAAAGTTGCATTAACGAGCTCCCTATAGCGACATCAGATGCATCTGTCCACAGACTAAGGCGAGCACCAGGAATTGGATGTCTGAGTAAAGTTGCCTTTGCCAATGCCTCTTTAGCGGCAACAAAGGCTTTGTCAGCTTCGTCTGACCATGTAAGTTGCTCGTTCTTTTGGGAGGAACGATAAGACGTCTTAATATTTTTGAGCCCTTCTAAAAATTTATTTAAAGGGGCTAAAATTTTTGCTGCTGTAGGAATAAATCTCCTATAAAAATTATAGAGGCCTAAAAATCGACGGAGTTGAGTGACTGTAGAGGGCTTCGGAAAGTTTTGAATGGCTTTTACTTTATCCGGTAAAGGGGCTATACCATTTTCAGACACTTTAAATCCAAGAAAATTAAGAGAGGGCACACCTAAAGTACATTTAGAAGGATTAATGGATAAACCGTAGTAATCAAGACGTTTAAACAATGCACGTAAATGTGAAACATGTTCTTCATGAGTACTACTAACTATTAAAATGTCATCCACAAAAGCATATACACCTTTCAGATCTCTGGTTACTTCATCAACAAAACGCTGAAAAGTACTACTGGCATTACAAAGACCGAATTGCATACGTAAACTTTCAAACAAGCCAAATGGGGTTATAATAGCACTTTTATGAATATCAGAAGGATTTATAGGAATTTGATGATAAGCTTTAATTAAATCAATATGTGAATATATTTTAGTACCATGGAGTTCAGAAGTAAAATCTAAAATATTTGGAACACCGTACTTATCTCTGACCGTTTGAGCATTGAGAGAACGAAAATCTCCAACTGGTCTCCAATCCGAAGAATCCTTTTTCGGAACCATGTGGAGCGGAGAGGCATAATTACTTTTTGATTGCCGCATTTGGCCTAAATCGATCATGTGCTGAAATTCAGCCTTTGTGATGCGCAACCGGTCTGGGGCTAAAAGACAGGGTTTAGAAGAAACTGGAGGTCCAAAAATTTCAATATAATGTACAACATTATGTTTAACCTCTTGATTGGGACTGGGTGGTTTTACAATATTGGGAAATTCTTTTAAAATAGACTTATAAGCATTGGTATAAAATACAGTTTTGACGGAACAAATATCAGAATTATTTAAAATTGCATGAGAACTTAGATTAGTACAAGTATCAAATAAACAACGTTTACGGAGATCAGGTTTTAAAATAAATTCATGCAAAAAATCAGCACCTAAAATAGCAGTAGAAACATTACAAATGAAAAAAAGGATACACAAATTTTCTACGCAAGCCAAAATCTAAGGTAAGTAGCTTTTTACCGTAGACATTGATCTTTGTGCTATTGGCGGCAACAAAAGATTGAATAGGGGTGGCCCGCATTTCTTTTTTAGAAGCACAAGTTACCGACACGTCAGAACCAGTGTCAATTAAAAAGTTTAACTTTGATGTTCGGTCCCGTATGAAGAGGCGACGGGAACGTAGAGGCAAGATGCACGTCGCCACTACTCCTGCCTTTCGGAGTTTCTCGAATACGAGCAGGGCTGTTTGCATTTGAGAGCCCTGTCTTGGAATTTGGAGTGGTACCAGCATAGACTGCCATCATTTCCACTTGCAGAAACGCTCCTGCGTCTGAATTGACGAGAAGAACTCCTGTTCCTTGATCGTCGGAGGGAAGCAACCTCTTGGCGTAGTGCACGGATTTCGGCGAGTATGTTTGAAGTATCTGTCGCAGCTGTATTGGCGAGTGCACTCATTTCCGGCGGAGAAACATCAAGGATTCGATCGGTGACTTCTGCGGCCTTAAGCAGAGTTGTCGGTTGGATGCTAGGAATGATGCTTTGCACGTGTGACGGCATTTGGTTCTAGAACAACTCTAAAAGAAGGGTGTCAGAGATGTCGTGGGATTGCGCTCGGCGTTGCATATCCCTAAGTAATCGGGATGGTTTGCGGTCCCCCAATTGTTCACCCGAGAGCAACTTCCGTATCTCTTGAGAGCGGCTTTCACCACATCTGCTGATTATAGCTGCTTGTAATTCAGCATAAGATGTGTCACTAATGTCTTTCAGGATCACATCACGCACCAAAGATGTGGTATCGGGAGGTAGGTGCGCAACCACATAATTGAATTTTGTGGCCGGGTTTGTTATGGCTTTCGGTGTGGCAAGAGCGAAAGTAGATTCGCACATCCTGAACCATAATTGTGGATCCGATGAATTGTAGGTAGGAATTTTCACTGCAGCAATTTCATTCATGGCGAATGAGGTAGCGTAAGAGTTCCAATAAAGATGAAATCGGAGCGATACCACTGCACCACGTGCGATCCGAAAGAACGATTTTGAATCCGATTTAATCCATGAAATCACTTAGCAATCCATTAGAATTCTAGTCGTCCGGGTTACCATTTTAGTTGTTATTTGTTTGTATTGAGTTATTGAAGCTGATACGAATAAGGAAAATATATTTATTAAATTTAAACACACACCGTCACACAACCGAATAGGACAGACGCTCCTTTTTCCCTCTCACACGCGGAGGGTTACAAAAAACGTCTCTCTCCTATTGGCTGGCGCCAGGAGCAGAGGTATGGGGATTGCCACAATGAATTGGACTCAAATATTACAGAACAGTTACATTTTTTAAGAGTGTAATATTCTTAAAAGATGATATATTGTGTAATTTAAATATAAAGTAGTTAATGTAACTAAGAAATAAATCGAATACTTTTTCTTAACTAATGTTCACTAAAACAATTTTCATATCATTAAAGTTAAAATATTATTGTTGTTAAATTAATTCTATCAACTAATTCAATGATACTTTTATAATATGAACTAATTATAATAATCTTTTGAACAATTTGAATCCTTAAATTACATTTTAATTTATTCATGAATGATTTTATTTAATAATTTTTTGATTTCTAAAATGTATTTAACTGAATTCTTAAAAACTGAAAATTAAATAATTAATTATATTTTTCCAAAAAATGGACAGAACTTTTTGCTAGATCTATCATTTTTAACATTTTGGACTGAAAACGTATTATGTCATTTTAATGTTTGATTAGTTTAAAGGAAATTTTATGGTTTTAGTCAATCTTTTTTAATTGAAAATATTCTACTTCAATTTAAAATGAACATATCTTTTAAGCAACAGAAAAATCATATATTTTATCTTCTACATTTTATTTTACTTTAAAAAAGTAATCATAATTTTTTTGAAAAGTTTTTTAAAAACATTGAGTGAATTTTAAAAAAAATCACTTCTTAATTTAATTTATATAAACAAACAAAATACGAAAAACATACGATTTTAGTAATAATTTAAAAAAGTATGAATTAGAAACCTGTCACTTTAAGACTTTAAAAATTGTTGTTGTTGCTAATCTTGGGATTATCTAGGGGAGCTAGACAATCCTTATGAATCTGAAAATACTCAAGATTTCGAAAAAGGATGAGAGCCTCGCAGGATATGGTTCTTGTGTAAATTTAAACACATCAAAATATTAATCAGGTAAGCTATGTCAGCTGTTCACCAAGGGCACTGCGGGTCTGATTTTTGATCTTGATTAAAAATGTGGGCTCTTGTATAGCCTCTCATCAAGGGTGTAAAAGCAGTTTCATGGGATCTCGTTCTGAGTTACAAAGTTAGTTTTTTGCAATATACCGAGAGTGGTTGGGAGGAAATTGTGAAAGCTTATTCTATTTTGTTTTAGCAAGGGTAGTAATCTCGTAGAAGTTGAGTTTCCCATGATTTCTGGTATTTTCCTTAAGCCAAGGAGTCGGCTTTTTCCTTTCTCTCAAGCTCCAAAACGTGTAGGAATCAAATGAAAACGAATGGTGTGTGACTGGTAGAAAGTTTGTCATGTAGATTTAAACCAACCAGTCTAGTCTCATCTCCAACAGCATCCCAGTTAGAGAGGTATTTAACAGAATTACTAACTTTAAATGTAAAGACGATATTTAGAAACAGATTAATTTCATTAATTTTGATGGAATAACAAACCAAAATTGTTCAGTAATACCTAAAAGTTTATGATATATATATATATATATATATATATATATATATATATATATATATATATATATATATATATATATATATATATATATATATATATATATATATATATATATATATATATATATATATATATGTATATATATATATATATATATATATTTCATGTAATGTAAATTTTTTATTGCTATTTTATGTGATGATGTATGTATGAACTTAATTTAAACTCAGGATATTATTAAATCTTTTTCTAAGTATTTATCTGCTCATATTCTTAAAATTTTAATCAAATATAATGATATTTTGTGCATATTTTAAAATTATCTAATTTTACCTTTTTTCCTTTGATTCCTTTTTTCCATACTATCAACTTCTTAAATTAGCGTAAATTTCATTCCTTTTGTACCATAAAAATATATTAAAATGAATGATATAATAATTTTTAATTATTGTTAAAAATTGCATAGTGTTTTGTAAATTAATTGTATGACATAGAATATCTCTAAATCCATTTCATTGCTAAGTGCATTCTAATTTAAATGCTGAGGATTGTATCTATTATTTACTCCTTAATTCATTTCATTAAAATAAATTTGTTATGCATTTTTGAACATGATCAATAGGTTTTTAAATGTTTATGCATTATTTTGATTTCTAAAAAGATTCAACAATACAAAAATTCCTTATTTTATTCCTAAATTATGTTGCATGTAAATAAATTTAGTAATAATTCATTGAAAAAAAAGGCTATTATTAAGACTTTTCAAAATAAAGGTTTGCAATTAAGACTAAAAATTTAAGACTGACGTAGATTGCAAGGTATGAAATTATATAAACGATCAAGAAACATGTCCAATTTATATTTTTGTGTTGTCTAATATTCCCAAAATTACTGGATCAAAATTGGATGTTAATATTAAATTTTTTCTCAAATAAGTTCTTAGTTTTTAATTTCATGATCATGAATTTTTTCTTTATCTTTATTCTATTTACCAGATTTCAATTTAAAATTTTCTGTAATCCTTAGTGATGTAGAAGAAAAAAATAATGTTTAAAAATTCCTTATTGCAAAGTTGCGTCTTTAGTTTTCATTAAAGTGTTCTTTTATTCCACACAAATTTTACAATTTTTCTTTCTTTTATTAACGTAAATTCTTCAATTCAACGACAGAAATAGACTCCTGGAAAAAATAAATAAAAAAAATAAGATTTTAGTTAGAGGAGCAGGAAGGAAAGATTAATGTGTTTTCGTTTGCTTATTTGCTACACATGGTTGAAACACATTTTCACTCGAGTTCTAAATACTTATTTTTTAATTCCACTGCTAATATATCTTTTGGTCGTTTAAAATAGCATTTTTCATTAAACTGATATTTTGCTGGTAAATAAGTTCATAATTTACAAGTTACTTATGTAATTTGTAAATGCTCCTCCTCAAAAAAAAAGGAGTTTTATTACCAATACTTAGAGATATAAAATGGGAATTGGTATTTTTTACTTTTTAACTATAATGGACTTATTTATATTTGTAGTTTAATAATCTGTTTTTCTTTAATATGAGACTTTTCATAATTTCTTAATTTGCGATATTACATCATAGTGTATTTAATATTTCTCTGTTGAATAAATTATAATTTGCATTTATAATTTATTCCTTTAAATCTCTTTGATCACTTGAAAATTAACACAAATGTATTCATAGAATAGAATTCGTTTTATGATTATTTGTTATCTCAAAAGATAATATGAAGAAATTTTTTTAAATATAGCTATATTTGAATTTTAATTAGAAAATTAAAGAACACAAGTTTATCTTAAACAAATTAAGTAAATTAAATAGAAATAAAAAGCGGTATATATTTTAATTTAAAAAATAGATGAAAATATTTGAATTTAAAAAAAGAATAAAAAAAATAAGATACCCTAGAAGTGCATGAATTTAATTTGAAATATAGACAAAGGATTTTAATTAAAATTTTTTGATAAATACCTTTAAAGCTTCGCATTAATTAAAAGTTGGATTAAATATTCAGTTTAAGAATTTTAAATAACACTATGGTATTTCTAAAATTTCAAAACTTAGCTTTCAGTAAACAAAAAATCAAAAACAGATTTTCTTTTGTCGTAAAATTGAAAACAATTCATACTTTTTCTCAGGTATATAAATTCTTTTCTTAATTAGTCAATATTTTATTTTATAAAAGTAAATTTAAATTCTTGTGTTAAAATCTTAATAAACATAGCGTCTTATGTGCATTTAACAACCATTTACTAACTCAAAACAACTATTATGCTAATAAAATATTATAAAAATAAAATAGTTGCTTATAACTTAACTATTTACTAAAATATCAGAAACTGTTTTATTTTCCGAAAAAATAAATTTAATTGTTGAATTAAAATCTTTATATAAACATAATTTTTGTAATCATATGCAAGCTAATATTTTATTTAATTACTAGTAATTCTTACACGCATCAAATTTTACTATAGAAAACTGAGGGCTTTGATCCTAGTGAGTATATAGATTTTAAATTATTGAAATCAATTTACAACGTATGTTTCAAAACGAGTGCTTAAGCAATGCCTTATGGCTAAAAGTCACTTGAACATCACAAGATATTATTAAATAAATAAACATGCTAATGATTGCGATGAAAGTTCTGATGAATAAATTATTTAGAATTATACAATTACTCTTATTAGAAGTGAATTCGTATAAAATGGAAAAAATAGTACCATTTATCTTTTAAAGGTAGCGAGAATTAGAATCAGCTTTCGTTACAATATGCTATTCATTTGACCGAATGATATTTAAATGAATCTAATAAACTAATGAATGTTGAATAAAGAAAGTAATGAATATTTTGTTACAGCCTTAATTCTGAGGTCTTTCTACTGCCAAACTCAATATCATCATATAGATTTATTTAAGAATTATTTTTTATATTTTCAGACAAATTAAGATATGATTAAACACGACGAAATTTGTTTTATAATAAATGAATTGAAATGAAGGATTTAATTGTCCTTAATCATATGTATTGTTCTTAATCATAATTATTAAAAGAATATTTCTTATGTTTGTAAAAACACAATCAGGGTTCAGTGTAATATTCAATTTTATTTTACATATTTTTTATTTTGAATAAGAATTTATTCATTTCAACTTTTACAAGCATATGATAACAACATGAGTTTTAAGTAGAAAACTCTTTAATTTTTTAGTGGTAATTAAGAAAATTATATTTCAAACAAAAGTTGAAATATTTTACTTAACGGATGTTTAATTACAATTTGGAGAGTTTTTAATAATATTATGCTTTAATTAATATTTAAGCCGTAGAGAAAAATAGAAATTTCTTTTATTGAATTTTCAAATAGTATATTCAAAAGCAACATATATGTTGTAATTTGTAGCATGTTTACTAATTTCTCAGTTTGTTTCAAAGAAACATTTTGTTTACCAAATTATTATAAATATTTGATAGTCTGTATTGCACTTTTTAAAAATCTTTTAATAATGCAAAGGACATTGCAATTATTTTCAAATGTATTGATTATTATACTATTAACTTGTTTATACAATTATGATTGGTGCATTGTTCTTACTACTATTCTTTGGGATATGTAGTTTTATTTAAAAACTATATTACTTATAACCCATTTAAATTTAAGAATAAAATTGTATTTGTCTTCTTAATAAAAATACTTGTTTTAAACAAAATAATTAAAATTGTTTGCTTACAAATAAATAAATTCTTACTGCATCAAAAGTAACTATTTTTTAAGTAAAGTTACATGTTTATCATTGTCCAAAACTATATTTCTTATTTGAAAATATTTTTTATAAATAATATCAATATTCTTTATATTCTGTTAAATACATAATTTAAATGTATATTCTTCAAAAATATTTATAAGCAAAAATTTACTTATAATGAAACAGCGTTCTTCATCAAAATGAATGATTATTTATATTTTTGCTTTGCAGTATTTTCATCTTTAATATACATACCAAAATAAAGGCATTCTTAAATATAAAAAAGGCATAAAATTGTATGGATTAAGAGTCCATATTATCACACTGTTATAATGTAGTCATGAAAATATAGAAAAGTGACCTGGTAGAAATTCAATAAAAAAACGTAAAAATATTCGTCAAATGATTTTGGCAATTGTTACTTTATACCTTTTGCTTTATACACAATTAAAATAACTTTCTTGCTGGGTATTTTTACACTTGATTGTACTTTGATTCTTACATTTATTTTCAATATAATTGCAAGCATATACAAATTTTGCGAATTAAATTCTACCGTTTTATATTACAAATTTGTTTTTTTATTTTTATGATAAATTTATTCAACAGCATGAAATTGCAAATATATATTTTCTTCTTTAGTAAAAAAAATAATTAATATTGTAGTAAAATGAAGATTATTTTTATAAACAAATAAAATACTTAAAACTTTTATTTACTTAAATATTATAATTTTTAAAACTTTTTGAGAATGGAATGTTCACAAGTAAATGAAATTTATAATATTAAATATTTTCAAAAGTGCTTAACAATGTATACAAAAATGTTGAAGAATGTAACAATGTAACCAGATAGCAAACAGTGATCAATAGGAAACATGTACCTTCAATGTAAGATGGATTTCCTCGTAACAGCTATAAGTTAATAAAAGTATTAGTTAATACAATATAGGCTAATTTATGCACTAAAATGGACTTTTCCTCTCTTTCCGGTAAGGATATCATTCAAAACTTAAAAATGAAATTTTGAATTGGGTTTTTTTTTTTAATTTTTGCCGAAGATTAGTTATTTTGAAATCAGTCTCAATCAATCAATTAAATCTGTTTGAGATGATAAAAGTTATAATCATAAATTACCTTACTTATTTTATACAATTAGTTGAATGTGTAAAAAAGAAAATAAGACAGTGTATTTTTATCAGATAAATTATAGATAATTACAAAAACCAATTTTATAATATAAATTGTTTTAATTTTAAAGTTTCATGAAATAATTGAACAATTAATAGAACTAGTATTAAAGTAAATATTAAAAAAATACGATTAAATATACTTTTAAAATATTATAATTTTACTAGTTTCAAGCAAAAAATTTATATATAAATGCACAAATACCTTAATTTTTATGCTATTTTATTTTTATATAAAAGTTAAATCTGAATTTGAAACAACCTATTGTTTAATAATTTATATATTATTAATTAAAATAAGTCATTTGTTCATATCATCCACTAAAACAATTTACATTAAACAATTGCGTCACCCAGATGAATTAAATGCTTATATAAATAACGTTCACAAAGTGTACATTTATCTTACATTATTGAATTTGAATAAGTATTTAACTGAAATGTAAAATGATAACAACTAACATACTGAACATCTCAACCCAATATTTTGGAATTTAAAGTATTTGTTCAATAAAATAACTCTGCTTTTCCTCTTATAGAATTACTATGAAAATGTATTTAGTTTACATTAAATGTTTGAACTAAGAGAAAATTGTGAAGGATAATTTACCTATTATTAATTTTTTAAAATATTTAATTGCATTTGCATTAGAAATTATTTAGGTTCATAAGTATTTATATTCTGTGCTTTCTTATGCTTTAAATAACACAAATTTTAATGATAAATAGCTTAAATTAACGCTAAATTCGAGAGTGGGAGAGCGAGAGGGAAAGAACAACGTAATTAGCTATAAAGATGTTCGCTGAATATATAGTTTTTGATAATATTGATATTATCTAAATAAATGGTTTTTTCTTTCAGGATCATCATTATTTGATAAAATCATAATGCATTCATTCGCCAATTAAATAATTTTTCATTTAATTTATTAATAAATGTTCATACACTATAAAACATATTTTAGGCATCATTCTAGTCACCAGCTTAAAATAAAAATGTTAAATTAATGAAAGGAAAATTGAAAAAGGAGTTACATTATCTTTTTTCCTATACAGAATATTAATATGAGAAAAATTCTAAAGATTTCATTAAACGTATAATTACGAAGTTAAACTTTTTAACACATAAAAAGTTATAAATTATAAAATAATTTAATCTACAATTTCTTAAAACGATTACGTGCAACAATAAAAGAAGTTTCTCTTGGAGACTAACTGAAAAAATCAAATGTAGTTTAGAATGCTTGAAAAATATTTGTATTAAATATTGAATTCGTTAAAAAAGGCGAGATATGTTAGATAATGAAGTTATTAAGCATTTAATTTCGGATATTGTGTCGATTGAATACAAATATATTTCGCTCTTGCTACGCATTAGGAAAATCAAAACATATTTGCTGCAGAACGCGGAAACAATACACTTTTAATAAAAATAATAACTATAAATTTTTTAAGGTGAGGTATATCATGGAATGTAAAAAAATGAAGTTATTCGATGATGTAAGCACTTTTTATCTTCCAGCAGTGGTTACTCATAGATGATTATAAAAGGGTGAAACACTCACTCACAGTAACATACATTTTATTCATTTTTTAATCAAAAGGACTTAGTAACCGGAATGATACAATATTTAGAATAATTAAATCATGCCAAAAGTAACTTTGCTGGTAATTCAAAACAATGTTTATCCAGTTTATAAAAAAATACATGCTAAATAATCAAAATTGTAAATAACTTAAATGTACATTTTATTCTTAATCAACCAATGATGAATATCAGGATATTTCTTGCAATTCAGTACAGCCGATTTCAATTGAACCTAGATCAAAAATTCAGTGGAACAACTGAATTAGGATTTTTGTAGTGATTTAAAAAATTTAAAAGTCAAAAATTGATTCAAATAATCTTGAATCAGTCAAATTGAAATTATTGAATTTAGCAATCGAATTATATTTTGTTACAAAGCTTATATATAAAACTGATTTAGTTATTTAATATTAATATTTCAAATATAAATTTCTGGCTTGAATTTGAGATATAGTTGTTCATTTTTTAATTTTCAGTTCTTAAAACAAGCAAAATTTATGGTAATACGTAAACATCCTGTATAAGTTAATAATTCATTCAAATATAATAAAAAAAATTATCATGATTTCGAAGCTGTAAATTTATAGTGCATTTTTAAAAATTAATGTACCATATTAACATATTTATTTCAACAGTGGAAAACTTATGCATAATAGTTTAAATTTGCCAAAATATAAAAAATTAAACCTAAATTAATTTTAATGCGCACAAAAACATAAGAGAACTTCGTAGAACGTTTTTAAAAGAATGTAATATAAATAAAATGAAAGAAATTCCAGTGGTAAGAAAAATAAAGACTTAACATGTAAATTATACAGCATTAAAATTTCTCTTTTCATGCGAAAAATCAATATTATTTTGAATATTTTTAGGAATACTGCTTTTAGAGGCAGCACAACAATGATAGCATCAACTGTTTTTCACTTTTTTAAGCAATTTATGAATGCTAAAAACGTTTGGGTGAAAGATCAAACATAAAAATTCTAATGAATATTGTGAATTTTTAATATTTTATCTTCTTTACTTGATGGATGACTTGAAGTAAGTATTTGTGCTTTAATAATTCATGATGCTTAAGATCATTTTTCTGAATAAGTTTTTTAATTCATGAAGTTTCTTTCTTCATTCAATTTTTTGAAGGAAAAAATCATTAATAATGCAGCTGCAAAAGTTTTAATAATTTACAAGTCACATTTGATCCAATAAATTATTTCAATTTAAAAATTAAATTTTTAAACAGCTTACTTAACATAATGATAAATTACTTTTACATAACTATATAGATATTAATAAGTTGATAGTGTAAATTTAATATGAAAATTTCTTGAAGCAAATTGAATTGCATTTTATATTATACATATTAAATTGCATTTCTTATACCTAATATCTTCTACATATTTAAAACTATTTTATCAATAATATTTTAGATGTTTTCAATTACTTAATATTTATATATGTGTCCTATTTTATATATATATATATATATATATATATATATATATATATATATATATATATATATATATATATATATATATATATATATATATATATATATATATATATATATATATATATATATATATATATATATATATATATATATATATATATATATAAGAAAAAATAATTTATAAACATATGCGTTTAAAATTCTCAAATATGAAAACATTTCTTTTTGACACAATGGTTGGTATTTGGTCTATTTATTTCAGTGTGTAAATTGTTAATAAATTTTTCCATAAAGGCTTTAACATAAAATCTTTAGCATAAATTTGACTAAATGCGATAGTTAAAATCTCTCAATATTACATGACATTAAAGTGCAAACGGTTAAATGATTGTGGTGTGCATGAATTGTCCCATAAATTTAACTTGATTTGAAAGTTATGTAAAATTCTATTAGTATTATTTGTAAATATAGATAATAGGGAAGAATTAGTTCTTTCTTCAGATATTTTATTAATTAAATTATTTAACCTATTGGAACAAGAATATAGAGGGTAACTTTAAATTTAATCTAAATGCAACTTGCTTCCTATTTTTTTATTCTTCTAAAGCAAAAAGTATTTTAATCCAAAAAGTTTTCTTAAAAGCTCAAATTAGTTTTATCTGTTATGCAATAAATATATGAAGGAATATAAATTCTTAGGATTTATAATTTTAGATGCAATAATTGACATAGCATTATTACATATTTTCCACGTTACTCTGTGACGTCCAAAGTCCTTCCGCTGGTGTGGTGTGGATGTGGAGAGGAGGGTGCCAGCGCAGGTGTGGCCTCGTCACCTGACCGTGGTTCAATATTACGAGGCACCTTAGAAAAAGAGCAATGTTGTATTTTCACCTTCGTGGTGCTCTGATCCGAACGAAAGACTAACTATTGACTTAATTCGCACTGCCAAAGACAAAAGCGAGCTTGGCTTGTCCAAGTGTCATAGGAAAACAACAACAACAATAACATACTTATTGACATTGGAGTGTTTAAACATTTTATTTGCAGCATTAATTATATTTTCTAGAAATTTTCTCTCTGCCTGTGGTAGTTGAAAATAAAAGAAAGCAGGTAAAATTTATGAAAAAATATATTCATTCTCACATTTTGGATAAAGATACAATTCAAAAAGAACTGATAATTTGTCAAATAGTCAAATTAGATTTATTTTATTTCTTAATTATATAAGTCATTACAGTAACATATAATTTAATTTATTTAACAGCTATTGTAATATAGCATATTTTCTTTAAAAGAAGTTTTTCTTTTTTTCTTTAAAAAAATTAGATTTTTAACTTATGATGGTTCAATTATTATTTTCCATCAATTTTTTTCACGGAAATAAGATTAATCGACTGTTTTTGCCCTCTTTAAAAGGGAAGTAAGCAACAATTGAGTAAAAGCTTTACTGAGTAATTCAATTCTAACTCTTATTTATCTAGAATGATAATAATCATATCAAGTAGTTAAATTAGATTATTTCTTGGGTAAAACTAGCAGCGGTCTTTCCTGGTAAATGAAATTTTTCCTACAAGAATCTACTTATTTCTTTCAAATATATTTAAGAAATTTAGACGACCTCAGTCTTGCAGAAATATAGTTTGCCATCTGAAAAGCTTAAAGAAGACTAAATTTCTTAAAAGTATTTTCCTGTAATATTTATATAGAAAGATAATTACATGAAATATAAATATATTAATACGTTAGTTCTAGTAATTTTAAATGCAGTTTCCAAAACACTTCTTTTTATTTGAATATTTGTTTTATTTCCATAAAATTTCTACTTTCTTTAAATATGTGATATTTAAGAAATTACAAAATCTATTGTGACTCCTCTATTAATCTAGATTATTGTATCTTTATATTACCAAATAAATATTTAAATATATTTAATTAGTTTTAATATATTTACTTAATAGTAAAATAGTTCTAAATAAATATAATTTGAAAACACTTGTTAAAATTGTGTTCCATCTTACAAAATTTTAAACGAAAATCATATTTTCCGTAACAAAACCAATAGATTTTATTAAATCAAACTCAAAATAAAAAATTATAAATACAGATTATATGTACGATAAAATTATTTTTAGTTAAATAAAAAGAACTATTATTTAAAATATTTTATTTAAAAAGTTCATTTCATTCATTTTAAATGATTACTCACTTCTTTTCTAGTTTAAGCAAGGAAGTATTACAAATTTGAGCATTAAAATTTAATTTGAATTAATTTGAAAACAGTAAGGCATCTCTAATATAAAGGAAAAAGTTTTAAACGTGTACGATAATATTTTGGTAAAATATATAGTGCTCGTAACATAAATAACAAAACCTTCTTTTTACAATAAAGTTTTATTGTAAATGTTAAAGGATATTGTTTTAACAAGAAGGATTTGATATTATAACAACCTTTTTTTCTGACAACAAATCCTAAGTTGTTAAACAGATATGTTGGAAAATGATTCTAAATACAACTGCTTACAAATGTCATCGAACAATTGTTAAAATGCAAATTAAAATTCACTGCTATTCTCCCATAAAATATAAAGTATTAAATTTTCACTATAAATAAAAGTCATAATTTAGTAAACAATAATAACATTTTTATACATTTTGAAAGAATATTATCAAGTTTAAGTACTTGAAAGAATATTATCAAGTTTAAGTACTTATGAAAATAACTACTTCGACTAACTTTAAAGATTAGATACGAGGAAGTATTTTTATTATGAATTATGAGCAATGTCATTCATAGCGAAGTATAAAAAATGCTGTTTTATGTAATAATTCTTCAGCGTCATAATGCGGTTAGCGTACAAAGAAAATTGAGAAAACATATATGCAGAATTGAAATTATATTATTACTTTGAGGAAGTTTCTTACGGAATCCTTATTTCACACATATTAAGAGAGTGATTTTTCTTACAAATAAATCAAAATGAAGTAACTTATCGCAAATAAATATTTAGATTCAATATTTAAATTTTTAACATCAAACCATGGTGCTAGTAAAGTATAACAAATGTGCATTTTTCATCAAAAATAAATTTTCATTAAATAATTATTGACTCATTCTAACAAGTATTTTATTTAATATCATCATCCAGGTGACAAGAATAATGAAGTTTATTAGACAATAACTGAAAAATGCTCTGAACTTGCCTTGCATTTTTTAAGTGTGAACAAATACAATGAAAATATAAGCAAAATCAGCCTTTGTTTTACACCTAAACACCTAAGCACTTCTCTACTGTTCTTAAAATAGCAAAGATTGCTTTAAAAGCCATGAAAATTTACTGTTTACTATATACACATCATTTTACAGAGAGCTCCTGAAATATTTACAAATATGCCATGAAAATGTTTTTCAAAACTCGTATTTAGTATAATGCATCAATTCATTCATTCATTCATTCATTGTCGTGTGCCAGCTAGGCTGGCAACATGGGGTGCGCTGCTCCACTTTTCCAACTGAACCATATTTTGTTGTGGAGTCCGACTTCCTCAGTACACACATACCATAGGGACCCGTTTATAGGGTAGGCAACCATTCACACCTCATTCATACAAGGAAAGGACAAAGACAGGATAGATAGAGAGAGAAAGTACATCCATGCCCGAACCGGGATTCAAACCCAGGATCTCCTTATCCGTAGTCAGGCACGCTAACCACTAGACAGGTTGGTCAGCAATGCATCAATTGATATTGGTATACATACATATGTGCATATAAATATTTGTTTGCGTGTGTGTGTATGTAGATATATGTACTGTTTCTAAGACTTCAAAGAGGTTGAATTGTTGAAATCCTTCTAGCTGGTTAATTATATAGAAGATCAATAAAAGAGAAAGACGAGTATTGAAGTGGATTATAATCTCTAAAAAGTGAATAAATGGAGCAAAAGTAACTGCAGAGTTTAGTGAGCATTTGCAATTTTTAATATCATTGATTACAGTTAGAAATCTTCTTAATAAATAGAAAACTTCCGTTACATTAGTGATTTCAAATTGAAATTTCCAGTTTCATTAACTTAAAATCAATTAAAATGTACAATTAGTAACACTGTGATTGTGAAAAAAATTTATTTTCCAGGAATTGGATTTAATTTTTAATTCTACTAATATAATTGAGTTTATAATTCCATTACTATTACTATGAAAGATCTATTGAAAGACCTGTAGTTTCTGTCAATGAATAACGCTAGTATTAACAGTTTCGTTAGAGCATTCCAAATAGAATATTTTTAGTCAGGAAAATATTTATTTTGAATAATCATTTCAGATCATGTCCTTTTTAACCAACATCCTTTAATTTTCTTTATATTGCTGTAATATAAAACATTAACTGGTGACTTTTTAAAATAGTTATAGATATTCATTACCCTAATAATGAATATATATTTCAATTTTTGTTGTATTTTTAATTAAAGTTAAGTTTATAAGGAGTCTCTAATCTATATCAAACTAGCATTTAAAATCCAAATACTTATTTCAAGAACTCAGACTCCTGATAATGTAGTTTATCTTTAAATAATAAAATAATCCAACAAATTTTCATTTTGATTTCATGAAATATTTATATAATATTTATTAAAGCAAAGAAAATTATAAATTAATGACGTCTAAAGTCTAAATGCATCAACTACATGCTATGAATATCTACGAATAACAAATAGCCACATGTATTTTTTAAAGAAATATAGGCTTATTTAAATAATTCTTTTGTATTCACAATCGTGTGTGGATAAAAAAAACTATATCTACTCGACGGGACATTAACATGGTAACTTCATATTTTAATAAAAATCATAAAAAATGACTTTAAAAATTATCATCATGGATGGATAGAAAAATAAAATTTATTTACGTCCTATACTAATGAATTCATGGTTTAATATTTTGATCAAAATTATATCTAATGAATATTTTAAATGTAAGTTTACTAATAATTAGATTTCCTCATTTTAACGAATCTGAATAAAGAAGTTTGCTTATGATATTTTGAGAGCTATAGTAAATACATTAAATTTAATTAATAAAAATAACTATTTAATAATAATAATCTGATGAACGGTGCTAAAACATAGAAAAGTTGTTGTAATAAGTTTTAAATTAACATAAGAAAATATTAATTTTTCAATAATTGATAAAAGTAAACTTTAATAAAAGTTAATAAATGATAAATATAAAATTTCAATATATTTTTATTTAGTATTATATATATATATATATATATATATATATATATATATATATATATATATATATATATATATATATATATATATATATATATATATATATATATATATATATATATATATATATATATATATATATATATATATATATAAATATATATATATATATATATATATATATATATATATATATATATATATATATATATATATATATATATATATATATATATATATATATATATATATATATATATATATATATATATATATATATAAATATATATATATATATATATATATATATATATATATATATATATATATATATATATATATATATATATATATATATATATATATATATATATATATATATATATATATATATATATATATATATATATATATATATATATATATATATATATATATATATATATATATATATATATATATATATATATATATATATATATATATATATATATATATATATATATATATATATTAATTCTGGCTTACATACATTTTAAATTTATCAAGATTTATTGATAACTCAAATAAAAGTGAAAAGTTTTTGAAAATTTTGACTTTAAAAACTTAAATGTATTAATGGTTGTCATTGTTTAGAATTACATTTGAACATTTTTACACTTTTCTATCATACGTTATATAGTCTTGAGTTATGATCAGAATACGTGGTTCATAAATACAAAGTACTGTTTAAAGATCTTTTCTTTGTACTTCTCAGCACTATTTTCATCAATGACGTCAGATATCAGTCTTGTTGTCATCTAGCAGACATAAAGACAACGAAAAGAAGAGGCCCTGGTCTATACCTATGGGTTATCAGGTTTAGCCTCTTCTTTATATCTAGAGAAATAGACACAAAGTATAACGTGCTGTGTGCCAATTTTAAAACGCAACCAGCTGTTAATCAAATGAATATCTAATTACAAAATTTGAACTTAAAGGACTACGGTGGTCTACAAAGTAGTCCACGGTGTCACAGTTTTAGTACAAACCTAAAGTTGGCTTTTATTATAAGTACAAGGTAAGTGAAAATATTTGACAAGAGAAAAAAACTAAAATTAATAAGTAACATTGTGTAAAAATGGATAAAATTGAGATGCGGATTGGGAAATATTCTTTTTGTGAGTGATCAAAGAGTTCTTAAGTTCATGATTTGATCTCCAGTTGTTTAAGAGTTCAGAGAGTTCAATATTAGTTTTTGGATGAGTTACTAGATTCACATGTTTTCAGAGTCTGCGTCGGAGTCATATTCTTCTGGTTGTGATGAGTGCCTTTCCTGAAGCCGGCTTATGGAATCTTTGCACAGCTGAGTGCCCTTTTCATGGAGGAACGTCATCACCTGTGTTATTTTTTTTTTACTCTGAAGGAGTCTTTGATGCAGAACCTAATAAAAAATTACCTCTGTTTGCTGGGTAGATTTAAAAAGAACTCTTTCCTGTCTGATCAGCTGCAGTGCTGCTTGCTTTGCTGCCTGATCAGCTGTTTCATTGCCAGTTACTCCTGTATGAGCTTTGACCTAAGGCAGGGAAGCACAGTGAAGTTGTTAAAATTCCATTAGCAAAGAAAAACGTGATTGTTTAATGAGGTATAACAAGTGATGTCAACAAGTTTTGTCAATTTTACATCTGGATCTAAAATGGTTCTCCCCACAACTTTTTCCTGTGTTACACTTTTCAAAGAAAATTTCGTCATTAACTTTATTTTTCGGCCTTTTTTAAATCGCCCGTGATATCCATAACAATATAACATAAAAATAATAAACGTCAGTTAAATAGAAATGTATAATATTGTTTCTTTAAATCAACTTTTAGTTATACTGCTTTACTGCTAAGCTTGGGAGAATGCAAATACCTATTCCTGTGTTAAACTGAAGTAAGTTTGTATGTGTATAAAAATATATCATTTAACAATGATTTATGAATTTCTAAATTGACCTATCAGTTTTTATTTTATAAGAACACATTCTAATTTATTTAGATTTAGATATTAGGTTTTAATCAATAAATTAGGATTTTGTATGTACGTATCTGAGTAATATGTATGAAATATGATTTTGTACTTTTACTTTTAGTTTATGCTATTGTGATTAAATTTGCTTTGGATATTTTCAGTATTTTATTCTTTATTCAATATCTCTAACACAATATACCACATCAGTACTTAGAAACGCGAGTTTAATTTTTTGTTCAATAAAGAATTGTGTACAATTTTCATTATTATTAATGCGGTTAAATATTTTCGAATCGGTTTCTTTAATTTTTTAAATTATTTCAGAAAATATAAAAATATTGATTTCAATCTATTCAAAATTTATTTCCTAATGTATATGCAAGTATTGATGAATGTATATAGAAAAAATTTTAAAACAATAAAACAATGATTATAAGCGTAAATTTAAACACATAATTTATCAATAGAAAAATATATAAGAATATACTTTAATCTTCATAAGTGTTTCTAAAGTGAAATTAAGGATAATGGAATGTGCGGTATTTGCTTTAAATTACTGAAAAAGCGTAACAGAAAAGAAATTAAAATTTTAGGAATTTCTTTTCGAAAACATTTTTAAGTTATTCAAAAAATTCTATAAATTTTTTCAATATCTAAAGTTTTTAACTATAAAGCAAAATATTTATTTCTTAATTTAATAAATAATGTAAAGAATTTTAATAAAAAATGCTTAACTTAAGAAACTGGAATATAGTTTTCACGCCAATAGAATAATTATTAACTAACGAAATAAATTGCAATCATTGACTAATAAAATGTCTTTTTCAAAGAAATATATGATTACGCTGCTTATCATCAAGGAATCTATTATAATACTATATATATATATATATATATATATATATATATATATATATATATATATATATATATATACGAGGGTTACTTTGAAATTTTTGAGATACCCGCAGACGAGAATTTACAAAATAAAAATAATGGTTTAATTTTAAAGTAAAAAGTATTTTAACACAGAAGATGATTTTTTACTGACTTACTTCAACTTGTTTTAGCGTGGAATAAATTTTAAACAGAAGAGAAAATGGAGTTGACGCGAGAACATTTTCGCGCTATGATTTTCTACGATTTCAAAGCACGATTAAATCAAGAAGAATGCGTTCAACGGTTGCAATTAGCATTTGGTGATGAATCTCCAGCTCGTGCTTCTGTATTTAGATGGTTTAGAGAATTTAGAAGAGGTCGCAATTTTCTTCAGGATGAAGGACACACAGGAAGGCCGCCGTCGGCAGTAATCCCGGATAATATGTCTGCCATACAAAAAATTTTAATGGATGATAATCGCTGTACGTATAAAATGATACAGAAGGAACTTAACATTGGATCTGCAGCCACGCACAAATTCATTCATGAGGAATTACATTTGAAAAAAGTAGTTTGCCGTTGTGTTCCCCAAAATCTAACTGAGCGTTAAAAAGAGGAGCGTGTCAGAATCAGTAAAGAAACTCTTAATATGCTGAATGTTGGTGGCCACCGCATCATTTCTAAAATTGTAACAGGTGATGAAACGTGCATACCGTTTTTTGACGTTCCAATACGTCAAGAAAGCAAAGTATGCGTCTTTGAAGATGATCCCACGCCGACAAAGGTGAAAAAACAACGCGCACTGAAAAAAGTGATGTATGCCGTTTTCTTCAGATGTACGGGATTGGTCAAAGCCATCAAGCTGGAAGGACAGAAGACAGTAACAGCAAACTGGTATATCACTAAATGTCTTCCAGAAATTCTACAAGATTTGAATGTTTGGGGACTAATGCTTCTCCATGACAATGCATCTTCACATACAGCCAGATTAACAGTTGAGTTTTTTAAACAAAAACAAATTAAAGTGATCGAACATGTTCGAACATGTTTTTTTAAGTCGTTTATTACAATTATATCATAAATTCTATAAATGCTAATATAAATTTTTCTTTAAATAAAAATGTTTAAATGTTTCCCAATAATACTTCTTAGTTAAAAGCAAATACATAGTTTTACATTCATACATTTTCAGATGTTTAATGTAAATTAGTTGATTTAATTTTATCTTATTATACTTACATTTTATTTATTCATACTCGAATAAGTCATTGTTTTTAATATAAAATTTGTCTTAATTAGAGTATGGCCAAAAGATATACATAATATAATGAGTTGTTTTGTTTTTATTAAATAAGAAGTATTTATATTTATATTTGAAAAAATAATGGTATTATTTAGAGCTGCAAAAGATTGTCTTAATTATGCAAGCTATACTAAACATATTGATATGTAACTGTTGAAGGCGGCAACGTTTATGTTATATCAGATAAATTTAAATTTAACAAAAATAATATTTTGAATATAAAAAATTTTAAATGTCATTCTAAATTTCATTCAAGTATGATCCTTATTATTTAATGTAATATTAGGCTCTCTTCTATACTTTTTGTTTATGGTTGAACTGTATCATCGAACGGACTCGTATTACATAGTATTATGGAATTTTAAGATAAAATTTTAAAATATGATTTAAAATGGTTAAGTTATATATGGAAATCCATGAACATATGAAGAATCAATAGAAATATTGAAACTAGATAAGACACAAGTTCAGTCTTTGATATAGATGTTTAGTATAATGAAAATAATTATTTAAAATCTGATTATTAAGAATATCATTTTGAAATAAATTGATTCGTTGATTGAGGATAAAGAATTATGAACAATTTATCGATGCCGGAAAGAAATTCAAATCAGAAATGCGAGGACCTAAAGAATACCAAGAATAATAGGTTTCATTAAGTGAAAGATAAAGAAGGATGAAGTAAATATTGAATTCACGGAAAATTGAAAACCGAACCATTCTTCATTTGAAAGTAGTTATGCAGTCTTAGAATTCAGTAACTAAACTGATCATTAATGGATATGATGATGATGCTTTGGAATAGATAGACTTCTTGAATGAATATAAGATCATTACTCATTCTAAAGAATTTTTTTTTAAAACTGAAGACATTCATCTACATAAAATCAATCCTGGAATGAGTAATAGTTAATGTATACAATTGATTTTTCTTTCAACGTAAAATAGAAAAGTTACCATTTTACAGTGAATTATTTGAGTTCTCAATTATAGTATACAATTTATGATAAAATATATTTTAAAAGTCTGTCTATTGTTTCTGTTAAAATTAGGAAGAATGAGAGCATATTCTTAAAATTTTTATCATAGATTTAAAACCTTATAAAAAGTATAAAGTTACAAATTATTGGTTGAGTAAAATGGCGAAAACTTGATAGGAAGGAAGATTTCCCTCAAATTAAAATTGTATCTCCACTAAAATACTACCCTCTGAAAAAATTCTAAAGTGATGAATTTATATTCACTCATTAGAAAAAAATAAAAAATAATAAAAATTTACTGTAATTGTGTTATACATTTACTTTGCTGAATTAACGATGACAATAATTTGAAAAAAAAAAAAACAACGGAATGTGCTTTATTAAGTTTTCGTGCGAATATTAATCTGATCTCAAATAATCTCATTCCTCATAGCTTTATGTAGGAAAACAGGATTTAAAGAAATTTTTTTAATATAAAATAAAAGAAAAGTCTCAAAAAAGTAAAGATTTTCAGCAATATACCACGCCTTTTTAAATTTTAAATATTTAACTATAAAATAAATTTTAATTACAACTGAATAGTTTTATTTTAAATTTTAATCATACAGTAACAAAATGTGTTTAGTTATTGTCACTTTAGATGTGAAAGATTCTTTTTAAATTCAACATGAATAAATTGTTCTTAGTAACGGAAAGCTTTTATCTTATTTCTGCATCTTTTTTATCTGCTTATTTATACTTTAATTAGTTTGCACTGTTAAAATTGATTTCATAAAAAGTTTCGGTAATCATAAAAAGTTCACTGCATAAAAATAACAGGACGAAAAGTCACAGAGGAAAATTGGCTGGTATTCAAAGAAATATATCTTGCACTCTACAATAGCCGGAGCCTGTCATTCTTATAAAGAATTCTAAAATTCAAATTTAGCCATGTTTGGATGATTTGACAGCTGACAACAGAAAACACCCCTTTATGTATAAACTTAAAAATGTTTTAAAACATAATTTTAGAAGTCAAAGCAATATTAAAGTATAACAGAAATTATACTGAACATACATATAAGTAATGTTATTATAGAGACAATGAAGGTAATATTAAAATATTGGTAATAATTATTTTTGGACAGATAATTGTTCAGGAACAGGATTCAATGCAGCGGATTCAAAGACTTGTATTAGCAGTAAAGAATAATAAAAGTGTAAATTAAATTTCTTCTTTTATAATAAGATTAATTTGTATTGGTATATCCAGACACTTTTCCTAAATTATTCCAATTATGCCAGCATTTTGTTTTCTGACACAATTGACTTTTTGGTGCATATTTCTTTCAAACTTATAATAAAATGGTAATTATTACAAGCAAGAAAATATTAATTTAATTTTACTAAAATATTTTTCCGTGCTATCATGTGTAGAAAAGTGTTTCCTCATATAAATAATCTACTTCCTTTATTTTAGCATTGAAATCTAGTTATTTTAATTAAACTAGTTAATAATAACATCTAATGGTGCAATGCTTTTTATGTGGCACATTAAAATTCATTAGATAAATGTCTGAAAGGAAAACAAAACAAGAAATATCTCATTGACTTTCATGACTTTATTGTGTAATAATATTAGAATTGTTAATAAAAGGAAAAAATAATTGATTTAATATTCCATTTGAATTTACAGTTAATATCTGACTTTTTAACAAATATTTAGTCAGTTAAAGCTAAAATCTAAAAATACAAAACTAGACAAAAGGAGACAGAAAAGTATTCATGATTCATAATAGATGTCCCTTACAGAAAGCAAATGATATGGACAGTATATCTGTCTAGGAGACTTTAACAAAATGGAATTGAAGGGACTTAAATCAAAACTCAATTTTCATTGCCGTTTTTTTCATTTGAGAAACTATCATAAAATTCATGCTCTAGTCTTAATGTACTGGTATTATCATTGAGAATGTCATTAGTGGAGGTAAATTAATAGAGTGTCAATTTTAGCTGGACATAGTCTGAGAAACGCACATTGGTTCATCAGGTATATATCCTTTAGCACACCCTTTGGTGTATTCGTAGTACAGCAGCTGAGGTGAAAATGGTTGCGACAAAGAAAAGTTTGAGGGTAGCACAGCAGCATGAATGATCTGAGTCACTAAGATCAATGCATATATTAACAAGCCGTGACGTCAATTTATGTCATTTTGATCTTCATTCTGCAGCATGTTCAAGATATCTTAGATGTTTTCAAATTAAATCAGAATGAATTTTCTTACTGTTGGTTGCTAGTATTCAGCATTCATAGCGTCCATTAAGAATATTACTATAGATCACAGTACATATATGTAAACGTCTGCAATTATACCTTGCTAGAGTTATGTTCTCTCAAATGAGTAATAGTTTTTCTCCAAAGATAATCATGGAATACATGCATGTTATACCGATTAAGACAGGTATATCTGACATCAACTCTGGAAAGATCCACCGAAAGATAATACTGATGAGTATCTGCGGTCTGTGATACAGAGTATACATTATCAATAGGATATCGCCAAACTCATTACTCACAATAGCCTGTAAACTTTGCAAGGAATTCAGACACTTCTCTAACCATAGTTTGCGCATTATCTTTCATCAATCAAACATATTTAAGACGCGTAGTAAATAGTAATCCTCACAATAGCTCTACTTGTAGTAAATATATGATTTTCCCTTAATGACAACAATTAATATAACGAAATTCTTTAAACTCAATAAAAATAAAGAAATAAATTTAAATTTAAAATACTTATAATGTTTTCATAAAATTATTTTACTTGTTTCTGCAATATTTATACTTTAAAATTTGTTCATTATAGGGTATGAATATTAAATATAGTAAAAGTAATTTTCAAAATGGGTATTTCGGTTTAATAACTATGTTAAATCATAAATTCTGTAAGCACAAATTAGATTGTTTCCAAAAGAGAGCTTAAAATTTCTAGTAATCTATACAATGTTTGTGATATTTGAGTTGGTACTCAGTCAATGAGAATACAATTTAAAATAATTATAAATGGTGAAAAAATTAAAAAAAAAAACGTGACAAATAATTTTTTTTCTCCACATTTAAAATCCATACTGTGTATTCAGTTCTCCAATTTGCATATTCTACATCAAAGACAACATTACCTAAGTTGAAAATTCTTTATTTGGATTAGTGTTTCAAATTCACTAAAAAACTTAACTGAAGATAAAATGTTTAAAAGTATTTTTAACCATCAATGATGTTTTTCTTGAACTAAGAAAATATTGAATTGTAACAAATTTAAAATATATATTTGTAGCATTCAAGTTACATGAATAGAACATGCACTTAATTATTTAATAATACATTAGTAAATATAATTTTATCACCAAAAAGCTCGTTGATTATGTGTCCCTTACATGTAAATTTTTACTTCGACTAATCATCAACAAATAATTATTATAAATAATTGATTGTTACACACAAGTTATTAGAAAACCCAATTAATTATATTTAGATTTATGTTTATATAAAATATTTAAATATATATGGTAAAATTTGCTCATTTCAAAATAATACATTAAAGAATAAAATATTTTTCTATATAATATGCATGAAGTAATGTAAAGCAAAATCACTTTATTTCGAAAATATTAAAAAAATAGAATATCATAAAAATTAACATTTTACGGTATAAATAGAAATTAATTTTTACTTTTAAGAAAAGGAACTTAAATTTAAAAACTTTACAGATAAATATTAACTTACTGAAAATTTAATTTATTCAATCAAATATTAAATTAAATGATTAACTTCTTATACACTAATGCACATTTATAAATCTACTACTTCGAGAAATAAATTAAAATATATTTGATCATTTAATCTAATCATATTGTAATTTAAAATTATAATAATTTCTTTCCACAGTGTTAAAAAAACTTTTCAATAGGAACTTCAACTAGTTTAAGTTTCAAATGCAATATTTGCTCTGTTTTAAAAAATTAGAGATGTAATGCAATCTATATACAGACTAAATAAGTCTTCACCTTGAAATATAATGAAAAAGTAACTTTCCTGTTGCATCTTTGGAACATTATGTTAATTTCGTCGATAAAGCTTTTTAATTTTAACATTATTCCTTCATTATAAACAATTGATGCATACATTTTGTTGTTCTTTTGTTTATTTTCTGTCTGAGTGTATTCAATGATCTTTATAAAAGCAAGGACATGTGAAAAGTGTCTAAAGTTAAAATCTTCGTTAAACAAATTGTGCTTATGCTGATTAGATTCAAAATCTAAAAGATAGTGAAATAATCCTATTAATTTACAAAGTATCTTCAAAAGAAGTTCGTTAAGAGTGGAATTCACTCAAAAAATTAGGTACATACTTAATTCTAATTTGCTTTGAAGTCAACTTTTATTCCAAACACATTTCCCTTTTAATTTTTGATAATTTATTCTAAAAAGAATGATTATTTCCGTAGAAGCACAGAGGTAGTAAACATCTCCTTATGAACAATATGGACATGGTTATTTATACACACACATTATATTTCCATATATATGCATGTTAAGATAAAATTAATTAATATAAATTTATTTGTTAGTTGAAAAGAAATATTGTTAAATATTTTTCAAATGAATAAATTTTTTTAACTTCATTTCTTTTAAAATTGCATTTATTGCTTTGAAATGAAGTAATTTATCAATTATTTCAATAATTTTGAAAAGATTATACTTTATTTATGGACTATAATAAATGGAATGCAATAATGAAGAAAATGTTTTATGTATGCTCTTCTAGATAAAGCTCTTAATTATTTTAGGTCAATAATATATATTACTTTTTCATTTTAGTAATTGTTATAAAAGGTTAAATATTAAACTAAGAATTCACTTGACATTCCAAAATGTTGTCACATGGTGATTTACTTTTATAATAAATTCTATGCTTATAATGTTGTTGTAAATAATATAATGCAAGTAATCGCAAAGAAACACAAAGTAAGTCTATTATCGTCTGTAAAACTGTAGTCTTCTAAGACGTCCGCAATCGTCTGCTCTTACAAATCGTCTGCTGCGCTGCCTTCTGATTGGTGGTTGTGTTCAAGCCGTCCAAAATCTATAAATACACCATGTTCTGTTCTATTAGTTTAGTATATGTATAATTTCTTTCTTTGTAACTTGCTTCATTAAATATTCTTTTTGCGATTCATGGACTCTTGTTCGTTTAACGAATTTCAACAGCAGAGCGTGGTTTTCACTGTCATAAATTGAAAGCAGTTTCTAGATTTAATTTATTGCTTGACAGAATAATTTTATCAATAAGCAATGGCTTCGCCGCATTATTTGTATGGAGTAAATCCATTTGATGGAAAGAACTTTCCTGTTTGGCGGCGACAAGTGGAAGCTGTTTTGTCTGCGAAAGAACTGGAAACATACTTAGTTAAGGAGCCCGATGTGAATAAGGAAGCAGAAGTCGTTAAAGGAAAGAGAGCCTACGCATTACTCATGTCACTTTTAAGTGATCAAGTGCTCGTATCAATGAGTGGTGAAAATACGGCGAAAGAATTATGGGAGAAACTTCATGCTGTTTATGAAAGCAAAGGAGCGGTAAACCAAATACTAACTAGAAAACGTCTTGCTACATTTAAGAAAAACAAAGATGTTCCAATGCGCCAGCACATAGAGGAAGTTTCAAAACTTGTCGCCGATTTACGAATGTCTGGAGCGGAGGTTAGTGATATTAATACTGTCGTCTATATTTTGATGTCTCTCCCTCCAGAATTCGAAAATGTTAAGGTTGCATTAGAGAATCAACCGAGTGAGAATTTATCGGTAGATTTTGTAACTCAGCGTTTGATAGATTCTGAAGCTCTTTTGAATGATTCGAGAAATAAAACAAATATTCGTTTTATGAAACAAAATGTGGATACTGCGGCTTTTTCTACGAGAAAAGAACTCACATGTTTTCATTGTAAAAAGAAAGGACATATTGCTAAGTTCTGTAAAAAGAAAACGTGCTATAATTGTGGTCGTGTTGGTCATTTTAAAAAGGAATGTAAATTCAAATCTGAATCTAAGAATGATGAAAAATATTCTTCTGCTCTATCTTTTGCTGCTGGCAATTTGACTTTCGGAAGTCCGAAAAAGTTCATTATTGATTCCGGGGCAACATCCCATATGTGCTCTCAGAAAGACTGGTTTTCATTCATCAAACCGTCATCAGGAAATATTCGATGTGCATCCCGCTCCACTGCACTGGAAGTGAAAGGTATTGGAAGTGTAAAAGGCAAAACATCTAATGGAATTGATATAACTTTAGAAAATGTCCTTTTTGTTCCTGAACTCAATGGAGAATTAATTTCTGTAAAGAATATTGAATTAGGTGGATATAGTGTTATCTTTAGAAATAAAAAAGTGTTCATCGAAAATGAGAAAGAAAACATTTTTTTGGGTTATCGTGATGATAGTGGACAGTATATTTGTGATTTTGTTCCAAATTGTGAAATTTCTCTTACTGCGAAAGAAAATGACTTGGATTTATGGCACAGAAGACTTGGACATTCCTCTAATAAAGCCTTAAAAGAACTTGGATTGCCCACCTTTGATAAATTTTGTGAAGTGTGTACTTTTTCCAAAGAAAGTGCTTCTCCTATAGGAAAAGGTCCCAGACGAAGGGCATCCGAAACTATGACATTGATTCACACAGATGTTTGTGGCCCTATTGATCTGCCTATGGCTACAGGTGAGCGTTATTTTATGACATTAATTGATGATTATTCACGTTTTATGGAAGTTCGTTTGCTGAAAAGAAAAAGTGATGTTGTGAATGAGTTAAGATGCTTTTTAAAAGCAAATCCTTCAGTACGGAAAATTAGGTGCGACAATGCAAAAGAATATGTTTGTGGTGAACTCATCAAATGTGCTACTAAATTTGGTGTTACAATAGATCCAGTTCCTCCGTACACAGCACCTTTAAATGGAGTTGCTGAGCGTGCCAATCGTACATTGTTAGAAAAAGGGCGAGCTTTAATATTTGAAGCAAAACTTAGCAAGAAATTTTGGGGATTTGCAATTTTAACTGCTGCATACCTAAGAAACAGAATTCCTAGTAGATCCATTGAAAACTGTACTCCTTATAAATTGAAATATGGTAAAGATTCCGATCTTCAAAACATTCGAGTATTTGGATGCGATGCATACGTGTTGGTTCCTCCTTCTCAAAGGAAGAAGTTAGATAAGAAGTCAAACAGAATGATATTTGTGGGATATTCGACTATGGGATATCGTTTAATGGATCCAGATTCAAAGAGAATAGTGATATCAAGGAACGTTGTATTTAACGAAGAAAGTAAAATGGATTTAGAAGATAAAAATATTCTGAATGTGGATTCCATTATTTCGGAAAATGAAGATGATGTTGAAGAAAATATTACTGAAACAATTACTGCAGAAGAAATTTTGGAAAGACCACAAAGGCAAAAGAAACCACCAGTTAAATATCCTGAACCAGAAGTTTATGAAGCAATGGTAATTTTTGAAGATTCGTTGTCGCTTAAAGATTTATCTGCACTGCCAGAGGAAGAACAGAATCTTTGGACTAAAGCAATGGATGAAGAAATCCAGTCCATAGAAAAGAACGAAGTTTGGTGTCTTGAAGAATTACCACATGGGAAACGTGCAATTTCATGCAAATGGGTTCTACGCAAAAAAAACGAGATGGAAAATATAAGGCTCGAATTGTTGCGCGTGGTTTTATGCGAAGAGAAAGAGTGGATTATGATAAAGCATTTTAACCAGTTATCAGTATTCCTGCATTACGTATAGTGTTTACTATTATTCTTCAAGAAAATTTAAAAGTTTATTCGCTGGATATTAAAATTGCATTTCTCAATGGTGAATTAAAAGAAATTATTTACATAGATCAACCAGAACGATATGATGATAATAGTGGCAGGAAGTGCCGGTTAAAGAAAAGCTTATACGGACTTAAGCAGTCACCTCGTCAATGGTATGTAAAATTTTTAAATTTCATTATCAAATTAAACTTTAAGCCATTAAATAGTGAACAATGCATTTTTATTCGTCAGTAAAAAAGTGAAAGAATTCTAATGGCACTTTATGTGGACGATTTATTAATTGCGGGTTCTGATGATAGTGAAATCAAAATTATAATTGGATTATTATCAAAAGAATTTGAAATGTCTAAATCTGGAACAGTTTCTGAATTTTTAGGAATTAAAATTACATTTACACCTGATGGACTGTATCTAGATCAAGAAACATATATTTTGAATTTATTAAACAAATTTAAAATGTTTGATTCTAAAATAGTCTCTACTCCCATGGAAGTAGGAGCAACAGCAGCTGATTTTGAGAAAGGAAGTGCTTTTTGTGGACCCTACCGAGAACTAATAGGATCTTTAATTTATTTAGCATATACATCTCGTCCAGATATCCTTTATGCTGTAAACTGTTTGAGTCAACTTCAAGAACACCCTACTGATAGTGCTTGGAGTGCATTGAAAAGAATTTTGAGGTATCTGAAAGGTACTTCAACTTTAAAACTGGAATATAAAAAGTGTGTGGATAAAAATTCATGCTTAAATATCTACGCAGATGCTAACTGGGGTGCAAACCCAAATGACAGAAAATCCATTTCTGGTAACATAATTATGTTTAATAATTGTCCAATATCTTGGTCTTGTCGAAAACAAAATTGTATTGCTTTATCTTCTACAGAAGCAGAAATTATTGCCCTAAGTAAAGCCATTCAAGATGCATTGTGGTTGAAAAACATTATTTTGGAATTAACTGATATTAAAGAAATCATGATTTTTGAAGATAATCAATCTTGTATTAAGTGTGTAACAAAGGAAAACAACAAAGGTCGATTAAAACATATAGACATTAAATTAAAATTTATTCAACATATCTTGAATTGTCATGATATAAAAGTTTACTATATTTCATCTAACCTACAAATTGCTGATATGTTTACAAAATCTTTATCTAAGTTTAAATTAAAAGAACTTTTACCATTATGTGGATTAAAATTGTATTAGATTATATCATGTTAATGTAAATATTGTGTGGATGGCTTGAACGTTTCTAATTTCTTAATGTATATTTTTTTTATTGATTTATATGATTTTATTGTGCATGTTTCTTTGTGATTAAGGGCGAGTGTTGTAAATAATATAATGCAAGTAATCGCAAAGAAACACAAAGTAAGTCTATTATCGTCTGTAAAACTGTAGTCTTCTAAGACGTCCGCAATCGTCTGCTCTTACAAATCGTCTGCTGCGCTGCCTTCTGATTGGTGGTTGTGTTCAAGCCGTCCAAAATCTATAAATACACCATGTTCTGTTCTATTAGTTTAGTATATGTATAATTTCTTTCTTTGTAACTTGCTTCATTAAATATTCTTTTTGCGATTCATGGACTCTTGTTCGTTTAACGAATTTCAACAAATGTAAGTAAAAATATAATTTTAATTAAATAATTTTTCTATAAATATATTTTTACTTACATTTTAACCATGTTCCAAAATATTATCACATGGCGTTTTCCTTTTGTTTTATAATATATTCTCTGCTTAAAATGTAAGTTTAAGATATGTTTATAAATAAATCATCAATTTTTTCGAACGGCGGACACTTGGCTGACGAACCCTATGTCACAACAAGACTAGAAACTGCTACTCATTTGTTTTTACCCAGCGAACAACTGTGAACCAAGTCACGGAAGCGAGTAGCGTTGCCCACCCCATACCACCACAAACCCATTTATAGGGTGGGGCACATTCATACATAATCACAGAAGAAAGGATCATAGAAACACAGAGAGAACAGAGAAAGAAAGTAACATCCATGCTCGAACCGGGATTCCAACCTGGGACCCATAGCCTCAGGACCCATAGCCCATAGGACTCAGGAGAGCTAACCACTGAGCCATCGATCGGCAATATTATTATATGGATAATTTTTTCAGCCTTTATAATGTTTAAACAACATTAACATGGTGAAATATTTACATTATGAAATATTTTATATGAACGCATAGGGGAGACAAATTCATTTCATTTAAAATAATTTATAACACTTTAATTTTTCAATCAAATACTATATATTTCTAAACTTACACATTTTAAAAGAAAAATACTTGACTCTGCTCAAATAGAGATTTTTAAACTAAACAAGAAAAAGAATATAGTTTATTTTAAAATACACAAGAAAATATTTTTTATTGTTTTAAAATTTCATAAATTTTGTACGAATAATTTTATTGTTTCATTTGTAATGTTTATAATTATTATTCACAAGAATATTGTTTTTGCAGATTTTAGTACTTTTTCTGAATTTTGTATTTTTTAAAATAATTTTCCTTAAGAAAACACAGAACATATGCATGCATGAACAATCGTCTAAAATCGGTTAATATTACAGGAATCAAATCTATGTATTAGATTGGTTATGATGTTAGTGATCTATTCAAATCTATCAAATTCACGTAAATCCACACTGTAGAAGATTTGAAGAATATATCTCTTGAGAAAATCCGACGTATGTTGAAAGCATTAAGATAGAAGGACCTTGCTGGCTATATCATTTAGATTATATGTTCTTTGCAAATATTTCCATGTATTAGAGAAATATTATCCCTAGCCAAATGTATTTACCATCTACTAGCCATATTTATTAACATACTGAAGAGCAATTTATACAGTTGATATCGCTGCACAAATAGTTTAATTAAAGTGATGGCACTGCTACTTATTTTTAAAATTTATTTCTGTTTTGTAGTGTTTTTCTAATATCCAGCTTTAGTAATTTAAATCCAGTTTTATCCTATTTATATCTTTTTACTAAAGCCACATTATACTTATATATAAAACATTACATAGATATAAATTTATATATAACTATATATGGCTATACTACTATAATTATAACTAAGGCATTGAAGAATATACTACAGTGTTTTGCGGTTGAATCTGATGTATGTTGAAAACTTTGTTCACATATTTATATTTCAAAATTATCTACTATCAAAATGCAGAATACCGAATTCCACAACCTATTGAAGAGGGATTTATTCATTGTGACATCAGCGTAAAATGATTTAAGCATTTGATTAAAGTTATAACACTGCTATTTTTTGTTAGTTAATTCCTAATTCTGCTTTGTAGCGTTTATTAAATAAACAAAATTAACAATTTCAAATTTGATTTATCCTATGTATCTATTGTTATAGCTTTTGGAAGCTACAAAATGAATAGAAAATTTAAGAATTATCAAGTATCAAGAAGAAATTTCAGGCTTCAAAGGTTAATTATGTAATTGAGCGTTTTGTTGTTTTAATATTTAATGTATTATTATTTTAATTTCTGAAGAAAATTAAAAACCAATTTTTCTTCACTTACTTACAATAATTCCTTTAAACAGTTTTACATGCTATTTTGAGTTATTTAAAGCAATAAAATAGTAAATTAAATCGATTTAATTTAAAATTTTATTTAAAATTTTTTGTGTATTTATAATATTTAATTTTTGTGTATTTAGCTATTAAAATAAGTTAAAAAGTAATTAAGTTAATGTTCTTATACTTATTAAATTTTGTGAGAAAGTATCTTGAAAAATGAAACATGCGTAAAATTGTGAGAATGTAGTCTATAAATGTAAAATATATTAAAAAATATGTAAAATATATTAAATTATATGTTTCATAATAATTACTTTTCTTACTTCGATATTCACTGAATTTAATCATTGATTGCATTACATATATTTAAAACAGATTCTAGAAATTTTTGATTTATAACACTTTTCATAAATCCTTATACATTTTTACTGCTGTTTATTCAAAATTGGTTTATGGCAATTGTTGCAATTTTATGATAATTCAACACGAGATTATGATATTCAATATCATTAGTTTCTATTATAAGTTGTCACAAGAATAAAATCATTTAAATTATAGGATTTAATTTTTACTTTTCTCCAGCAAAATTTCCTTAAATTAAGAACATTTATATCCAAAGAATAACAGAACCATTTTACTTTAATTAAATATTCTTTATTATACAATGAAAAAAGATAAAATACAATCTTTTCTTTAAGAAAGAATGAAATAAACTTATTTCATTTGAGATTACTAGAAATGAAATAACTCATTGATTTTCTTAGAGATTTCCTACTTCAAAAGCTTAGCAAGAAGATATCACATTTAACAAGTAGCTAGCATCGATTGAGTGTAAATATTTATAAACTCTATGTCCTCACAGAAATACAGATCCAAATAAACACCTCTTTTCATTCCAGTTCCTGAAATGTTTGTCACAGCTCAAGATAATGTTCACTTGTAGAAGATAAACAAGTTTTCAATTAAGAGATAGGGAGAATTGATTGAGTTTGTTTGGGTTTATTTTCCAATTGAAATGCTATTTAATTTTACATTTATTAAAATATAAAGGAACATTGTTTAAATAAATTTATTAAATGAGATGTAATTTATGAAAGCATATTATGAAAACAACTCCTTATCTTTAGATTTTGTTTGTATCAATGATACAAATAAAATCCCTAAGGATAAGGAGACTTCAAAATCTTCCTTGTTGAGTTTTTGCCAACAACTCCAAGTAACATAATTTTTTATAAAGTTTCATGGATTATTTAAAAATTTTTTGATTATTTATTTCCTTGTAAAAGTAATTCCCTATACATGGATTAAGAAACATTATAATTAATTAAGGATTTATTGTATTTGTCATTACGTATTAGGCATAGTATTATAATTAAAATTGAAATGGTTCTTAAAATTATTCAGAAATTTAGTTTATTTTTCTTTCTTGTATTGTGAAAATTTGTTAACAAAATCAATGTATTATAATTTCGCATGATGTATTACAGTAAAGAAACTTCCGAAAAAATTTACGGCAACAGATTTATTAAGGAATATTATTTCTAGTGGGAGTAAATTAGGTAAAGGAATAAAGGATACTGTTGAATACATAAAGTAACAAATTATGGTTGATTATTTACACTCACAATTCAGTTCATATATTGTCATTATATGAGTTGCATTAGGAGTGCAAAGAAGGCAGCTCGTATGTTGACACAATAACGCAGGTCATAATTTGACAAAGTGTAGTGCAAACGTAATTTGGAAAGCCGAGTATATTTTTTGAAATTTTTCGATAAATATAATATTTATTCCTTGAACAATTTTTATACCTAAATCTCACAAAACCAGATAACAAATAAAATCTAGTATTTATTCCTTAGGGATTTTATTAATAATACATATTTTCAAATTCATTAACCTCTCTCTTCAATATTTTCAAATAAAATGGATATTATCTCGCATGGTGAAATATTACTGTGATTTGCTTATATAAGAAAAACTATTAACTCTAAGTAAAATAATTTCAATTATTCCCTTAAAAATCCTTTGGGATTTTATTATATTTTATCTATTTTATTTAAGGCTTATTTGTATTATAATTCAAACTATAATAATAACAGGAATTCATAAAATTCTAACTATACAAATTAAATTAATTTTAGCAAAAATATATTCTTTTATGAAAATGATTTTAGGGTTTCTTACAGAAATGAATTTATATATATATATATATATATATATATATATATATATATATATATATATATATATATATATAACAATAATTTAAAGAATTAAAGAATTCAAATATATCTAAATAATTTAAAGAATTCAAATATATCTCATTTTTTAATTGGGAATAATACTATTTTTGAAAAAGCACTGAGTATGTACTTAAATTTTAGTTCTGTTAAATTTTATGTGAATTTTCATCTCTTAAAGTGTTGAAGAGGATTTTTTTATTTTATGATTATTATTTATCAGAAAAAAGCTACACTGATTTAATTAAAAATATAAATTTTAAAATATTGTTGATATTGAGATTAGAATAATGGGTTCATTTTTATCCTGATTCATGTATTGTATATTTGGAATAAACACATCAACAGAGAAAATGTAACCAAAGCTTATGATTTTTAATTTTACATTGAGCTTATACTGTTACCCATATCTTGAGAAAATGTGTTGTGAGCTATTGAACTGATAGTCAGTACACTATCTCTAGCTAAATAGTTTATAACTATTCTTATCTTTATGGAAATATATGAAGTGGAAATAATTAATTATTTAAAAGTACACGAGCCATGCTTTTAAGTCTAATTTTTATAAACAATGAAATTTTATCCTTTTCCAAGGAAATTTTATTTATTTTTATATTATGGCAAAATAAACTGATCTTATCTTATGTACATATAGCATCGAAGTAATTTCATATTACTTTAGTTAATGGATTTTATTTCATTAAATATATTATGTTTTAGTTTAACAAATGGTTTATCTTAAATACAATTTTTTTGATATGTAAGGATTTTAAAATTCCTGAAAATAGGGATAATTTGTCATTTTTATAGTTTGAGAAACATTTTTGATTATACATTTTAACTTCTCACTTTGTTCAAATAAAATTTATATTATCACTACGTCTTCATTTAAAAATATAACTTATCTAACAGATCATTATGAACTAGGTATAAATTTCCAGCAAAAACTTTCGATTATGATATTCTCTACAATGCTAATTAAAATAAAGATAATTAATTATAATTTTTAATGTATATAAATACAGGAATAAAATACTTAACAAGTCTTGCAAATTCCTTTGTGTTTTTTAATCATTTTCTTTATTTATTAACAAAAACATAAATATCCTCAAGTTTAATTATTTAGAAATGAAAAAAGATAATTTAGCAAATATTTCAATTTAATATTATAAACGCAAACTTATAAATAAAAAATATTATTTTATAAAGGAACCATATTTTTCTAGAATGACTTAAAGATAGATATATTTTCATTAAAATAAAATAATTTTGCCTAATATTTTAGTAACTTATTTAAAAAATGTACCCATAATTTGTATACCATTCATATTTCTTTTTGAAATTGGTCCGTATGTTAAAGAGGAGTAATATTCCTAAATAAAATTATATATTATATAATTTTGAGGATGTGAAACGAAACTTATATTTTATAAATAATTAATTAAATGATATTCTATTAATATAATTATATTAATTCAATATGTTTCTAAATTAAACATTTTTATAAATTTTTATTGCTAAAATTTCCTATATTTAAGTTAGCATTTCTTATACTTTTGCTATCTTATTTATTCCATAATAATGATTTCATAATTTCGTATTATTTATTAAATATATATTTAATAGTAATTATACATTTGTTAATATATTCAGCATGATAAAATTCACTGTTCATGTCGTTTCTAAATGTAATAGGATTCTTAAATTAGTACAGTGAATTATATTTATTAAGTAAATTTTTTGAATAAATTTAAATTTTTAAATTCATTTAAAAATTATTTTCATTTTTAGATAGGCTTACTTATTTTCAATAATTCTTTCATACTTTGAGATGCTTAAAATTCTTTCTTACGTTGAGATATTGAAAATTCTTCTTACTTTAATTATACAGTTAGTACAATGATAAAAGTAAGAATGATTTTATATAAAATTTCTACAACTAAAAAACTACGTATGTTATTAAAACTGATACCGATTGCTCGATATTTGATTTGTCGTAGTGTAATACGACACAACCAAACCCTGAGAAAATAGGTGTGTGTATTTTTATTGCCCTTAACTTTAAGAGTTTCCTCTTTTCCTTTCAAACTAAGTGGGAATAATATAAAGGAAAGGATGTAATAAAAATTCGCATAATAAAACAAGTGCAATAAAAGAATAAATTTTTCCTTTCGGAAGGGATGAGTGATCTGGAGGAAATTGCAAGCAAAGTATATTGTTTTATGATATGTATTATTTGTAAATCTGACCAGTCGGGAATGAGGGAGAGAGATTTCTGACCTATCCCATAGATGTATAGGAGGAACTACAGAACTTTAGAAAACCAATGATGTAAAGAGGAGGAGCTAAGCCGAAAATTATGAAGAGTTGAAAATTATGAAGCTAAAACAATGTTAGTTGTATACAAAGTATAACCACCGTATTCTAGAAGGAACCCTGACTCGAATTTACAGAATGGAGTTGCAGATGTCCGACAAATAGATGAAGGTAAAGTCTGAGGAGAGATACCAAAGACAGAAAGAAAAGAGGGAATGCTCATGAGCGATGAGCAAGCCAAGCGAGATCCTGAGCCGGTAATGCCATTGACGTTAGGAGACTCCACACTGCTAGTTCTAAAAGGGGTGAGTCTGATCTCTCGTTCCTCATCAAGCTGGTCAAATTCAGTTATGATATTAATGTGTAATTGTCATAAAACAAATAAATAATTTTAGAATCTCAATAATTTAATCAAGAATGTTTTGTTTGTAAATGTAAATTTCTCTTATAATTAATTTAATAAAATAAATTATTAAGTTTTATTGTATTTTCGTTTTGAATTTATCTCTGTCATTCAATAATTTGATAAAAAGAATCAGGGTTTCCTCGGGATTCTTCGAAAATTACCGAGTTCACCGCAACATGATTAAATACATAAATAATATATATTGAGAAAAATAATTTGTTATTCAATATACAGAGTTATGACACTATAATATTCATTTACATATTTCTTTGTAAAACTTATAAAAATTGTGTTACTTCCCTTCTTATTATTTGCTTAAGTTCTTTTCAACAAAGATTCAAGCTCTAGCAGAAGATACATAAAAGAAAATTAAGATCTATGTGTTGCCTTTTATCTTTCGTTCAATTTATTTCTTTTGGTTGCAGTAAGTTAATTTTAACGTGGATACTAGATTTTGTTTTCTTCAATTCCATTTCATAAAGATAATTATCTAGAAACAGTTCAAAGATATATTTTTCATGAAATTATTGAATTTGTAGGTATACTTATTTTAATATTATTCGTTAAATTTGTAATTGATTAATTAAATGTAATTACATAATTTTTAAATTAGTAACCAAATAAAGGAAATCAATATCTTAATATCGGTTTCTGCAATTTAAAGCATTAAATTCTAGATTATTATTTATTAGCTAATTTAATAAATACATTTTTTCCTTCTTAGATTCTAAACATAGCATATAATATTGGACTGTCGACCGATGGCTGAGTGGTTTGTGTTCCTGACTTCAGAGCTGTGAATCCTGGGTTCAAACTCCGGTTCGGGCATACATATTGCTTAGTATCCCTGTTCGCTCTGTGTTTCTCTGACCTTTCTTCTGTGATGATGTATGGTGCCTACCTTGTAAACGGGTTTTCGGTGGTATGGCGCGGGCAATGCTGCTCGCAACCGTGACTTGGTTCACAGGTGCCCGCTGCGTAAAGACAAATGAGCAGCAGTTTCTGGTCTTGTTATGGCAAAGGGTTCATCACCCTAGTTGAAAACACCCACCATTGGAAAAAAATTGGCTTTAAAGCAATGTCTGTAATAAAAAAAGGAAATCAAACTTAAACATGAAGCTAAGAATCCTATGAAAAATGTGACACATTTAAATTGAAAATATATAATGAAAACCCACACACATATTTTAAATAACAATATAAATTTCGCCATACAACAAGCAAGTGCCATGGCCTGTGTTGGAAATTTATCAGTATGGTAATTATGTCAAGCAATTGACAGAAGCTCAGCAATCTTCCATTGTACTCTATGAAATGGCAAACATGCCGGAAAACTATTGAGACTATTACGGATTTAGTTAAAATATTTCCAGAGAGTTTATTTTAAATAATTTCCTTGTGAAGGAAATTTAGCTGTCTCGCACAATCCATCTTTGAGAAATGGAGAAAAGAAATTTTAAAATAAATGAAATAAAAAAGTGTTTTATTTTCTTTTTAATATCCAATCAAACAAAATTAGTTGTAGAAATTTTGAAATAAAAGCAGCGAATGAAAATGCATTATTTCTTTCTAACTGTTGTCAGAAAAGAAAAAAAAAGTATCGACACGATATAATAAAAAAGTATTGTTTACAATTACAAAAATGTGTTGAGTATCTTATAAATTAAAAAAAATAAAATGTGAAAAATAATAGTTATGGAAACGTTCATACACAAATTATATGTATTATTCAATCTGTGTATTACACATTAAAATAATTCATGAAAAAATTTGTATGAGTGCTCTTATTATAAGCATTTAAAGAACTTTTAATTAGCAAGAAAAAACATCAGGTGCAATCTGCTAAAATAAAAAATCCGCACAGTGAAAAATCAAAAGCAGTTATGTGTGTCCTCATATATATATATATATATATATATATATATATATATATATATATATATATATATATATATATATATATATATATATATATATATATATATATATATATATATATATATATATATATATCGTCATCATAATATCAATAATAACACAAACGAAAAACACAAATATCAGATATTACAAAAAACAAATTCAGAAATTGCAGGTAGAATAGGTTGTTGAGAAAAAAGTGTGATGAATTTCTCAAGCATGATTTATCATAAAAAATTTAACAGAGTAACACCAAATATTTTACTCAGTTAAAAAAAAGTTATTTGAAAAGTCTTATGATAAGAGAATTTTTGATTCACAAATTTATTTAAATGATGCAATCTCCTTCAAATGTTTGATTTGGAAAAATGCTTTTACGTTCTTTACTGAAACTCGCCTCATTGCATAAATTTACTGGAAGCTGTATTTATTTTCTTTGATAAAACATTTCGTAATTTTTTTGGCACACACTAATAAAATGAAAATAAGAATTTTTTTATTTATATTTTTTATGCTTTATTAGTTATTTTTTGTCATTATCTTTAGGAAAAAAATCATGATGAATTTTTCTTTTTGCTTAAATCTAATAAAATATTTGAAACTAGAAATGATGCAAGAATTTAAGCATTCGTATACACTACTCTATTTGATAATTTTTTTATTTGCTTCATTCAAATACAGGAAGTAAAACATGCAAAAATATATGAAATTGATGAAGATAAAAAAATTTTGTAATCATGAGAGTTTCAGATATACCTGGTTATAGAATCACAATTAAAAACTAATATCATTTTTATATTAATTTGATTGAATAAAAATGTTTCTTACATCTTTGCTGATAAGACTTACTGAAAATGCATTATTTTTAAGAATAAAATTTTGTCATAAGGAAAGAAATATTTCATTCATTTATTTACTTTTTTAAAAGAATATTTAGATTATATTTTTGTTTTGCTCTAATTAATTTTAATAATATAAAATCAATACAAAATTATTTAGAAATAGGACATCATTTTCTTTATATCTTCTAATAAAATATCCACTAAAATGTAAAATTTTAATGTAATGGCAATAAAAAATTAAATAGATATATGCCTTTTTTCTTAAATGCTGTATTTGAAAAAATCCTTTGAAAATACGAAATATGAATAAGTGCATAAGTGCATTCACAAAACATTTTGTGAACGTTGCTACATTAGTTCACCACAAGTATATATTTAACTCAATCTTACTTCTTGGACAAATATTGCAGTATAAATGTGGGATATATTTCATTAAGGCATCATGTAGACCATGGAAACGATATCATAATCTCGTTTATTTAACATTATTGGTGTTAATGTTTTTACAAGGCGTACATAATCACATACACGTGAAGAAAACTAAAAAAAAATTATTCTGTTTATAGTTAAATTTTGTTTAAGTTTAGAGGGATATTTAATTTGTGTTCTCATATGATCATTAAATTACATTTTTTAGTCTAGTTAATGGAAAAGGAATATTTAGTTTGGCGATTTTGCCATTATATTAGATTTGTAATATGAAAGCACAATTAAATGTTCATTTGCCACATAGAATTATGAGGGTTATACTAGAATTAAGCGTGGTCCTGGCAATGAATTCATTCATAATTTTGCATAATTTTCAATACTCAAAGGTACATAGATTAAATATTGAATCCTATTATTCTTTTCGACATAGCTGTATTTATTATTCTTATTCTGTGAACAGATAAAATTTGCGGTTACTATACTGAAATATTTGCAACATACTCTACTCAACTGCTTGATATAAATTAATAGATTTTAGAAAAAATAAATTAGTTAACATGATATAATTACCTTATTTTGAAGGAACATTTAATAAGTGTTTATCTGACCTAGCAGGATATTGAAAATGAAAACGATGCTTAAATATTCAGTTTATTTTTTTTCTCTTATTCTAAGCAAATAAACACAAAATGAGTTTTATTCATTGTAAAATTTTACTAAAACTATTTAGAATAAAAGCTTAATAGATTTCTTATAGTAAAGAATTATAATTTTAATATATTTATGATATTTTTAAACTTGCTCTCATAGTTCTATATCTATATAATTTAAATTAACATAAATTATGTATTTAATTATTTTTATTTTTCAAAATATTTTATTGATTTCCGGGTAATAATGTGACTAATGACACAAAGATGCCCCCCAATTTGCCTAGTGATCCACGTGACTCATTGGGTATAAGGAGGTCATGGGTTCGAATCCCGGTTTTAACATGTATGTACTTTCTCTTTTTCTCTCTCCACCTATCTTTGTATTTTCTTGTATGAATAAGTTATGAATGGTTACCTACCCTATAAACGGTTACCTTTGGCTTGTTTGTACTGACGACCACACACAAATTTATGATTTAGTCGAAAAAGTGAAACAAAGTACTCCATATTGCCAGCCTAGCTGGCACAAGAAAACAACAACAATATGAAGATACTGCAATAATAGTTAAAATTCTATTAGTAGAAGAAATTAATATTAATTGCGGTTGATAATAAACGTTTTAGCAACATTCCATTATTCTTTTCTATAAGAAATAAGAATATAATTAAGGACAATATCGAAACTACTAATTTTCTTCCATTTAGTTTTAATTTATTGATTTAAATGTCTATTTAATGTTCAAAGCTAAAATTTCATTTTCTATACTCTTTAAATCTATATTCAACTTACTTTAAATACATTGATATTTAGGATAAAATAAAATAAATAAAACCTACAAACTAAATGTAATCTTGAAAAAAGGATTAAATGCTATCTGCATGATTATAATTAAATTCTATTTTAATAACAGATCACTGTACAATTGATTTAATGCTATTTAATTTGTACAAATATTGTGAAAATAAATCATTATATCACTGAATAAATATGTAAAATAACTTTGAAATATTTTAGACTACATAAACGGAATGCATTAATGATGTAATAAGATGAGTTATTTTATATATATCATTTTCAGCCTCAATCATTAGAATAGAAAATAACTTGTAATATCTTTTATCACAATATCATCATAAACTTCGAGGTATTCTTATTATAATTTTCAGAGATCATTAACAATTATCAAGACAACTATTATCATTAATAATAGTTATAAATAAAAAAATAGCAAATATAAAAACAGCTTTATAATTCACCCTTATATTGAACTACACATAAATCACACCTGCTGAACTACACATGCATTTTTCCCTAATGTTTTAACTTTATAGGCTTATTAAACAATGTTGGAATATATATCCCTAAGCAAAGAAGTAATGGTGGTCGTACAAAATTAAAATAAGTGATAAATTTCAATAATTCATCATGATTTCAAAAACGATTTATATAAGTATGCTAATGTTGAAAAATATAAAAGCAGGCTTCAAAATTTATTGCATTAACGACTGAAACTGTCATTAAAATAGGGAGAGAGATAAAAAATGAGACCCATGCCAAAAAATAAAGTATCTAAGAAACTATTTTAATGCTTAGGAAGCTTTCATAATGGTTAAAAGATTTGCTCATGGTTAAATTTAATAGAAACAAAAGTAATTTAAAAAATAAAATTTGAAGATAACTCTGTTGGTGTTATTTGAAAGTAAAAAAGTTAAAGAAAAATGTATTTCTTTCGCCAAAGTCTTTATTAAATTTAATTCTTCATCCAATTCAAAACCAGTTTTTGTATTCAATTTAGAGTTAGAGCAAAGTAAAATATATCTTTTATTTTATATGTCTTACAGTTTAAAACTTTTTTCTTAAAACAAAATGAATTATATTTAAAACTCAACATTATTTAGCTAATACAACTTCACATTTTATGAGTTATAATTTAAAATATAATGTTTTTAATTAAATTATTCTACATAGTTGTTTCTTAAATTAAATTGTTTTGTAAAAAATTCTTTTTAATATGGTAAATAAGAAGTTATTTTGTGCTCGAAAGTATTGTATTATTTGTAAAACATTTTGAAATACACAAAATTTTTTAATTTTTCTTATATAAGAGCAGAACGGAGTTACTAAATGCAGAGAAATGATAATGCACAATTGACTACTAAAATTACCCCAGAAAAAGACAATTCATAGTGCATATGAGATGCTGTTGTTGTTGCTTCAGCCTACTTACCCTATTCATGGCCCACAGTTCAGGGCATCCAAATTCTAATCTTTGTAACTCATTCATTTGAACTATTATATCGTAATTATAGTTACCACAGATATTAATAAAAATTGTGCAACATATTTCTCGTGCAGAAAAAGTTTTTAAACATACTTATCTAGTGGATAGATGAGATATTTTGTCTATCAAGATATGCATATCAGCATCTTCGTCAGTTTGTTAGAGGTTTAAATGTAAACTGCTTTAATTGCTTATACACGTAATTTAAAAAAAAATGAAGTATTTGATAATGTTTGATGAAAATATTTATTCGACTTGGAAAATGTTTCAAAAACTAATCATTAAGAATCCCATTTTGTCTTGTTTTGATCTAAATATAACTTAATTTTTACTTATGATATTACTGTTTTAATACCTTTTATAGGAAATCTTGAATTAATTTTGTAATGATACAAATTTCTAAACACAATATTATAAGAAATGTTATTAATGTCTATATTTCTATAAATAATACAATTAAAAAACATTATTTATTGTCAAATCGTTCTCTTCTATTGGATCCTTTTAGTAGATTACAAAGAGTTTCATTCTTACATGAGATATTTAGCAAGTCATTTTATAATTTATAATCTAAGTCATACAGAAATTTATTCGGAATTCACTATCTTGTAATATTTTGAAAATGTGCATAATTCTTACTTTAATATGAAAAAGCTTTAAATATTTCCCTTTTAATATTTTATTTACGTTAAGATTAAATCAAATTTATATTAAATATACCATGAAACATTAAAATAACATAAAAGTTGTACTTGTAAAAATAGTGCCTGATTAATTTATTTCTTTGCTAAATTTAAATTTTGAATAACACTACACATTATGACATCAAATTGTTCAGTTAATAATTTATATTAACATTATTTAAGTTAATAGTTTATATTAATTGTGTGAAACAACATACGTTGGAAAAAAACTATTCTTTAATAAAAATTTACGTTACTGTGCAAAAATGATTATCCAAATCACTTTTGAATGAAACAAATATTACGAAAAGTTTTCCAAATCATTTACTGATTTCAACTAAAAATGGATAAAAATATTTACGAATTTCATGCGTTAGATTAATAATAAATATTAATCTTAAGTTAAAAATCAAATTGTAAAAACTAAAATGTCATGAAAAGGAAATTTAATTATTAAATGATCAATGTCACAAATTATTTTAAAAAATAACGTTACAGAGAGTAGCAAGTTTTGAGAAAAAAAGCTTCGAATTCCAATGAACATAAAATATTGGATGGAATGTGACTTTTAGTTTCATATTATTGTGTAAATTCTCTGCAGTATTACAGATGTCAACTGCAGAAACAGATAATTTTGCGTTGTCGGTTAAAAAGTATGACGTGATTAACTTACTCATTAAGAGAACCAATCAGTTTGATATGTTACATAAAAATATTATAATCCATGTGAGAACATTTATTATGAAACTTACATTTAGAATTGTTATAAACAGTGTTCCGTACATTAGATAGCGGTATTATTATAAATACATGAAGTACTATTTGGTAAACCTTTGATAAATTGTATAAAATTTATCATAATTTATAAAAAAATGACGCATTCAGATAAAAGTCTCATTGTTATGTTTCATAGCTATGAGAATCAAAGTTGCTTAGCATTGATTACAATATGCCAATTGTTTTAAGGAAAAATGCGTTATATGATAAATGATCTTAAATGCTATTTATTGTTGATAAATGTTGAAAATACATTCATGCACTAAGTAATACTCATTATATGTTACAACGAGTAAGGTAAGTATCTGTTGTTTCTGTAGCGCAGGATTTTATTCACTGAAAAATCGTAACATTATGAACGCCTGAAAAGTTTATACATCTTATCATCTGTTTATAGCTAAAAATCAAAGAATGATTTTTAATCCTTTCTTGTGATCAAAGTTCCTCAACAGAATTGACTATTGGTACAAAAAATGGTTCTAGCTCTTCAAAATCAATGTTTTTTTTAATTATTTGCACCATGTACTACAACTAATAGTTTTCTGAAGGCCAAATATTAAATAGTTTGGGTTCCTAAATTTTTGATATTTACATCAATTATATTTTTGTGCAAGAAATCTTAATATAGTATAAAGACCTAGTAAATGTTATCTGATTTCATAAGAATCTTGCGTATAAGCAATAATAATAAAAAAATGTAAAAAAAGAAATGTTAAATTGTGTAAAAAGAAAAATTCACATTTATTATTTTAAACAATTAAAGGAAAGAAATTTTTAAAAAATTAAGAAAATTACTCATTGGAAATCATTCATTTACTGAATACTCGTAAGCAAATTTGTTTACAAATATTAATCATAGCCAATATTATTACTTCCTTTGCCTAAATAACATCAAGTATTTCAATCATAATTGTATTAGGAATGTAGTTTCAATGTCAAGGGGTTTGTTAAAAAGTGTTAAATGGACTTATTTGGTGTTTCAGCCAAAATACTTGCGAATAAAGATATACGATAACAAATCAAATTAATAAAGCATAGTTCTAGTTTCAAATTATGAAAATTTCGTAATATATGCGAGCACTTAAAAATTGTTCTTGAATTAGATATTACAATCCATATTGTGCACTTAGATGTTTTGATATTGCGTAATATTTTCTGATTGTTTTTAGAACTTAAGTCACATTGTTTCATATACAACTAAATATAAGATGTAACATTTATATAAACGGCAGTTGATATTAATGTAAAATGAGAGTTCTATTTAAAAAACATGCTTACAAATATAAGAAAATTAATTTAACAAGAATCATAAGTAATTTTATTGAAAAATTGTGACTAAAAAAATTTTAGTATTTATTTTCATAAAGTTATTATAAAACATATAATTTTCATTGAATTTCATACAAGATTTATAAATATTATTGTAATAAAACTAAAGCATTTTAAATGCAATATTTTAATTACATTTATGGCTGAAAAATTTAACGCAAAATTCAGTAAAATGTTTGTTAATGTTATTATAAAACTATTATTGAATTTCAAAATATTTACAGGCAAATTTAATTTAACTACATTAAGCAATTTAAAACTTAATTAATATAAAATATCAAATTATATTGAAAAAATAAACAATTTTACCTTTTTAAATTAAAAATATAACAAAATATAGTATTCACTTCTTTTTCAATGAGAATAATTAACTTGGTTTATGCTAATTAAAAAACATAGAAATTAATTTATTTATGAAATACATATGACAATATGCCAACGGTTGCAAATTCGAGCAAAACTCTAATAAACTTTCATAGAAAAGTAACTGAGAGTACAGAAAAGTAACTACAGAGTACAGAGATATAAACATTGTTCTTAAAATAATTATTTGATGCACTTAAAACCTCTCTTTTTGATGTTTGACTATGCAATATTTCAATAGTGTATATTTCAATGAAATTTACTGTGGTTCGGTGTTTCCTACAAATAAATGTAATACATACTACATTTTAAGCTGCCGTTGATATTAAATAAAAATTTTATTTATATCCAAATAGAAAACATAGTATATAAATTTTTCTTAATAATAATATACACAAAAAATAACCTGTTATGAACACACGGAAAACATCAAGTAAAATAATATAAATATTTATAAACTTACATAACAAAGTTAAGCTATTTGCATATACAATTTGATGAATTAAGATATGTGGAAGACATCATAAAAAATGATATAAATATTCAAACTTAATTTTCTTTGAAAATGAAATTCAACACAATTATACAAAAATTTTTATTCAATTAAAAATAGGTTGAAAAGGTACTGAACTAAAAATTTTCTGCTTCACGCAATTACTTTAATGACGCAATTGCCTCAATGTTACATGCCGAAAAAAAAGTAATTTTTCAATTCTTTTTTCACTTGAAACCAATGTCTAAGAATGTTGCGAGGGATGCATTGTGCCTTTAGCAAAAAATAAAAATATGGAAAAAATTTTTTTTTAATCAAAGTATTTTTGTGTTAATAAAATAAAATTAAACAATTTCTTTTTTTTTACTTTTGTATTATTTTTTATTTTATTGCATTTTTATGTTCTATTAATTGTCTATGTCATTAGATTCAGTAAATGTTTTTTTTTTCGTTTTGTACAAGCCTAAAACTTTAATGCTGCGTAATATTTAGGCAAGAATCTGAGCAACATCCAGTACTGTATTTTTTGCTTTAAATATTTGAATAAATCAAAAATGAAAGTAAGCGAAAAAAAATCCAACTGATTAAGCTTAAACTTGTGTTTTGAAATCCAACAATTCATTCAAAACTAAAAGAAATCGAAGAAACAAACTAACAACAATTTATACAAAAATTTAATAGAATAAAATTGTTCATATATTCTAATATTTTTGTAAAGTACATTTTGAATTAATGAACTATAAAATTGCAGCGTTAATGTAGATATTAATGCATTTAGTAAATATGATGTGGTATTCTAAAATATAATAAAAATTTACAAAAGAAAGAAATTCACTACACTAATTTTATTTTTTTCTAATAAAAAAGTACCAAGGGCATAGGTAAAGACAAGTGGAATAGTATTAACAGTTCATGCTCTGAAGTTACAGGTAGGTGGTTTAAACCATGGGCTGGGTAAGGTCTTTCATCCCATATGTAGATTAATAAACCTGAGAACCATAGTGCAACTAAACACTGGTGTTTCAAGTTAGGCAGACCACTTATATATGCGTAGCAACGCAAGGGTCTCTGCCATAAAAACAGAAATGGGCACTGTAGGTCTTGGTCGCTATGTAGCCTGTCGTACAACTGATTTTAGTTCATATCAAAATAATTTATTTCTATATATAATTGCACTAAACAATAATAATTGGATAACATTGTTTAGAAAAAAACAATTGATATTCAATGATATATCAAAAATATGTAAATATTAAATAATATATAATTGCAAGTTTTAAGTATATACCGCAAAATGTACTCTAGTATGTGTCACATTATAAAAGCAATTGATATCTTATGGATCCACACATTTTATTCAAATTGAGGCAACAATATCAATGCGAAGAATACTTCTTAATATCGTTCAATGAAATTTATTATTGTGCTTCTGACATGTTGCAAAAGTTAACATTTGCATTGTGTGTGAAGTCATTTAGGTTTGACTAAAGGCTAAAATAGGATTTTGCTATTCTTTAATCAATTTCAATTCATTTTACATGAGGATTCAAAATGTAATTTCATATAATGTAAAACATACTATATTTATTCTAACACCTGAATAAGTTAGACACATAATTTGTTTTCGTATAGGAGACACATGATATTATATCATGAACACGTTGACATAAGATATACATCTGAGAAGAACAAAGTGCATATACGCGCATATGCAATGCGTATAGATACATATTGCAAGCGATTACTCTTCCGAATTTTTATATATGTGACTTTACCTTTATTTTACTCGGATCGTAACTCTTCTCAATTAATTCATCAATTTTCGGAAACAAAAAATTTTTCCGAGTACTAACATTTTTTTGGAATTTTAGTTCCATAATATAATGAATGTGCTCCTAAAAGATAATTTTTAATTTGTTATCCATACCTTAAATTATAAATGAGTCCATAACAACTATCACGATTGAACTGGATTATTATCTAATCTCAAGACAATATATGTTCATGATTTCCTGACATTGTTAAGCAATATTTTTAATGCAAACAACTTAAATAAATTTATAGTGTCTGGATTTCAAGATGATATTGTTAACTTTTAAATGTTAAGATTTTACGTAAAGATTCAAAAGAAATAAATTAATAACAATGATTGTTTCTTAAATTTCTGCAGTACACATATTATTTATTTTTTATTATTATGTTTGATGTATTAAAATGTTATAATCATTTCTGACCAAATTTAAAAGGAGAATATAGTATCATAAGTTTGGTATTTGTTATTTAGCATTTGACAATGAGTTTACAAAAGTTTGACAAAAGTTATTTTTATATAAAATTCTTGTACATAGTTTTTTGATTCAAAAATAAATTGAAAAAAATGAGATATTAAACTATAGATTCTAAAATTTATTAAATGTAATTATTAAAAAAATATAAGGATTCTATCTTTAAATTTTTAATAAACATATAATACTTCATAAAATTTGTGAATGGCAATACTCTTCTATTAAGAAAATAGTAAATTTTTAAAAAGAAAGGATCAAAAACTTGTATTATTTAATATTTATATTTATTTATAAAAGAAGAACCATTTCTATACATAACAGCTATGTTGTAATTACTAATAAAATAAAATATCTTTATTTTAATCCATCAAATGTATCAGAAACTTTCTTGCTGAAGAACTATAAATATATATATATATATATATATATATATATATATATATATATATATATATATATATATATATATATATATATATATATATATATATATATATATATATATATATATATATATATATATATATATATATATATATATATATATATATGTATATATATTATTTTTAAAAAAATCTTAAAGCAAGACTCTGTAAGCTATCTATTGATTCTCTTTGACTTCATTTCATGCACTACGTTACTTTACACAATAGTTAGAACAATAAGTTATATAAAATGTTTAAAACATACAGCAGCAAATTCTAGCATTTAATATACTACATATGGTAGATATTGCGAAAAAATATCTAGTATATTGTACAAGATTCTTAATTTATTTCTCAAAATTGCACATGGTGTAACATTTATGTAATGTTTGTTGCTAGTTTAAAGTAGGAAAAAAACCCATTTGAAGATTC